>PVJH01018398.1:0-45323 GCA_004026705.1 Nesogale talazaci | reverse complement strand
GTGATGAGGTCTTCTGAGAAGTAGTTGTTGTTAGGCTTCGTTGAGGCAGTTTCAGCCCATAACATCTCTGTGCACAATAGATCAAAACACTGTCCGGCCCTTTGTCCTCCTGACCATTGTCCCTAAGCTTGAACCCATTGTTGCAACCACTGGATCAATCTGACTGATGAAGGAACTTTCTGCTTTGCACTGTTCCATCATTTTAACAAGCGTGATGTCCTTTGGCAGGGATTACTGTCTTAAAACATGTGCAAAATATGTACCCTTTCCCTCTGGGTAATGTTTGCACCTTACTTCTTCCAAGACAGGTAATGGGTTTGCCCTCTTAGTAGTCCAGCATATTTTAAATTTTCTTCTTCAGAATTACCAGCTAAATGCGTCAATTTTTCTCCAGTCTTCCTTATTCAGTGTCCAACTTTAAGAAGCATAAGAGACAATTGAAAATACCACAGTTTGGGTCAGGTGAACTTTAGTCCTCAAAGTAACATCCTAGTCTTTTAGCAATTTAAAGAGGTCTTGTGCAATAGATTTACCCAAACACGATGCCATTTGATCACTTGACTTCTGCATCCATTGTAGATCTGAATCATACAAACAAAAATCCTTGACAACTTAAACCTTTTCTCCATTTGTAATGGTGTTACCTATTCATTCAGTTTTGAAAATTTGGGTTTTTTGTTGGCTTATAATCCAACCTAAAGGCTGCAATTCTTGATCTTTATCAGCAAATGATTCAAATACTAATCACTTTCAGCAAACAAGGCTGGGCAATCTGCATATGTCAGGTTGTTAATAAACCTTTCTTCAATCCTGATGTTGCATTCTTCTACATATAATCCAGCTTCTCTGATTATTTGCTCTGCAAACAGATTTAATCAGTATGATGAGAACATATAACTTTGTCTCACACCTTCCCTGATTTTAAACTGTATAGTATACCCGTGTTCTGCCCCCCAAACTCCCTTTGATCTATGTATAATTCCACATGAACAAAATGAAGTGTTTTGGAATTTCCATTCTTCTCAAACTCATCCACAGCTTATTATAACCCCGTCAGTAAAACATAAACAAACATCTTTCTGGTATTCACTGATTTCAGTGAAGATTCATCTGACATCAGCAATGATATCCCTTCTTCCATGTCCTCTTCTAAATCGAGCCTCAACTTCTGGCAGTTTCAATGATTGTTGGGTGACCTTCAAGAAAATTTTACTTGCATGTTATATCAATTATATCATTCTATAATTTGAGCATTTCCTTAGTCACCTTTCTTTGGAACGGGTACAAATATGGGTCTCTTTCAATCAGTTGGCATCTGTCTTCCAAATTTCCTGGCCCAGATGAGTGCATCATAAGCTTGTTGAAAACTTCCATTTGGCATTCCATCAACTCCTGGAGCCTTAGTTTTGGCTAACACTTTCAGTGAAGCTTGCACTTCTTCCAGTATCATTGCTTCTTGCTCCCACATGTCACCTGCTAAAATAGTTGAGTGTTGACTAGTGCTTTTTGGTACTTTTTCCATCTTCTTTTCGTATTTCCTGCAACATTAAATATTTTGCATGTAGAGTCTTCCAATACCACAACTCAAAGATTGAATTTTTCTTGAGTTCTTTCAGTTTTAGGTAAGGGGAGGGTGTTCTTCCCCTTTTTGTTTTCTACCTATAGGTATCTGCTCATTTTATTATAATATTTCATTTTGTCTTCTGGAACTGCTCCTTGAAATTTTCCGTTCAACTTTTACTTCATCAGTTCTTCCATTTAATTCAGCTTTATCATTGAGCAAGTTTAAGAGTTTCTTCTGACATCAACTTTGGTCTTTTCTTTCAAGTCTTTTTAATCACCTTTGGCCTTCTTCATGAATCATGTTCTTATTGTGTTCTTCCACAACTTATCGGATTCTCTATTAATTGTGTATAATGCAACAAATTTATTCTTAAAATAACCTTTCCTCTTTGTTTCCAACTTTTGCATTCCAATTGCTAATAATTAGCAATGCATCTTGATTGCATATAAGATCAGTTTCTGACTGAAGATCTTGGTAGATGTGGCAGTTACATAATCTGTTGTCAATTTGAAACTTGAGTGAAGGGGTGGAGTTCAAACTGTCAATCAGGTTAAGCATCTGAGGATTCTGAGAGTTTCCCTTTCTTCCTCCCTGGAAATGACATTCTCTCTGTGTGAGACATACCTGTGGATAAGACACATGGAGAGAGGCTGATGGATCCAGAACTTTGGAGCTGGAGGAACCACATTGAGACCAATGCCAGTGCTGAGATGCTTCTACCGCCACTGTATCTGCAAGACTTTCCATCCACAAACCTTTGATCTTCTTGCATTCAGCATCATTACATGTGCTCTGTTAGTTTGAAGAGGAATTTATAGACTGGTGTTAGAAATATTGACAAATATCAGACTTAGGGACTTAACCTGGACAAAGCTGGGATGTTTTCTCACTATACATCTTCTCTTTGATACAAAGCTCTTTCTTATACACATTTCAGTGGCTATGGATTTGTTTCTCTAGTCAACCCAAAATAACACAGGCCCACATCCACCCACATTTCCTAAGCGAATCTGACCAAATTTGAGCCTAAGTTGAGACTCGATAAATGAAAATAGAGCTGATGGAATCTTCAGCTTATAGTACTACCTCCCTTAGGGTGAGGAAGAGCTTAGGGCGGTGCCTAAGGGGGTTTATTGTAAAGATACTACTGTTGTTGTGAAATGGAACTCATCTTTTAGTGCCAACTCTTTACATGTATAAATTTAAGGTTTCAATAGCTTGTTTAAAAAAATAACAAAATAGTTGAGCCCTGGTGGCACAGTGGTTGTGTGTGGGACTGCAGTCTACAGGGTTGATGGTTCAAATCCAGCAGCAGCTCTTTAGGAGCAAATCTGAGCTTCTTACTCACACCAGGGCAGTGATGCAGAAAGAAAAAGAAAGAAAAAATAACCATGCATTTTCCTAATTTGTATATCTGTTTTGATGGTAGAGCTTTTCATTGTTGTTTTTTAAGGGTGCTGGGCCTAAGGCAAGACCTGACTTCTAGTTGAAATTTTTGCTTCTAAGGAAGTGTATTCATATTTAACCTATCTGCACCAATTTCTTCATCAATAAAGTTTTGAGCCATAAAATCTTCAAGGCTGGCTTCAATATTTCCAAAATTGAATCCAAATTTAAAGCCCTGTTCCACAATACTTTTATTGTTGCTTAAAAAGTGTTACTATATAATAGGAATTAGTAGAGAAATTATCATTTGCCTCTAGCAAACTCTGAATCTGCTCATGTGCTGCAGAAAAGGAAAAAGAAAACACCACAAAATATTTCATGACTATCACAGGACTTCAAAAGCTATGTAAAACAAAACCTCTAAGATGATTTCAGGAAATAATTTGAATGTGAAATAAACAAAAAGTTACAGTCTTAAAAACCTACAAGGGAAGTCTTACCATAGCCTTACTATTAGACACTTAAAACAACCAAAGAATAAAAAGAGAACCTCCAGACGGTGGGGGGAGAGTGGAGCTAGCATAGCAGATAAGGAACTAATCACTTAAAATTCATACAACACTTCAACAATAAGACAATCCAAATGAAAAAAAAGATGGATGTGAACAGAAAGTTCACCAAAGAAGATATTTGAGTGACCAGCAAACACATGAAGAAATGCTCGCAATTATGTGATTACAGATATGAAAATCAGATTTTTAGTTAGATAGCATCCCACCCAGCACTAAAAGCAAAGTTTGAAAAAAAAAAACAAATACTGTTGAGGGTATGGCGACTTTGGAACGCTCATGCACTTGGATTGGGGTTGTGAAAAACATCACGGCACTTTCTTTAAAATTTAGAAATAGAAACAGTCTAGGATCCAACAATCTCATTGTTAGATACATAGTCTAGAGAAATAGAGATATAACACATGTGTACCCCATGTTTGTTACAATGCTCCTCCCCAAAGCAAAAAGATGGAAAAACCTTAATTGTCCACCAACCGACTAAGGAAGAAATGAACTATGGCACATACACAGAATGGAATACAAAGCAATATTAAAAATTGCAATCATCTCTGAAACATTTCATAATATGGATGAATGAGAGGACATTATGTTAAATGAAATTAGTCAGCAAATGACAAATATAAGACAAATATTTTTAGAAGTCAAGAAAAGGTTTTCACACAAAAATATTCTTTGATGGCTTCCAGAGATGCAAGGGTAAATCACTTACGAAAGTGTTAACACATAGTGGGTGAAAATTAAGGTAATGTAGAATAAGTAGAAGACCACCAAAAATGATAACGGAAAATAAATGCACCTTAAAAATCACAATGGTCAGATTTGTAACTGATCAAGAAAAATACATAACAATGGGCAGCATTTCATTATATTGCTGGCAGTGTGATCATAAGTTAAAAGTCAACTGTATGGTAGCTGACCTCAATAGCATCATAAGATATAAAACCTGGAATTTGATTAGCTTTTAATAGAAACTGGATGATGATGTTGGGTCTTGGGAACATTCAGCAATGTCATAAAGGCATCTATCTCAGTCCTAGGCAATGTCCTGGACAACGTCCCAGGTGATACCTGAGACAAGGACTCTACAGACATACCTGGGTTGATCTCATAAAATGGGTGTGAAATGAATGGTTTTACTGGGGAAAGGGGCTTAGAAAAGAAACTGCAATAATTTCTTCAAATGGAAATTAAAAAAAACTCTGTTGACAGGGGTGATTCAACATAATTTAGAAACTAAAAGTTCCCAGCTTCTATATTATGTGCTAATAAGTCTCCATCAAAATTTCAGAATTCTAATTTTTCCCAATAAATTTTAACTTGAAACACTCTTCAATATGAGGAAATCGTTTGACATTGCAATTCAACCTCTCTTGGAATAGCAACATTATCTCTGCTTCGATTAGAAATAAGGCTTTTGTGGAACAGATGGAAGCTTTTGGGTCTTTTGGGCAGTACTGAAGCTGAAGCTTTGAAATGGTAAACTCATCTTTTTCTTTCTCAGTTCTGCATAGAGAAATGAGGACCAACTAGCCACTTGCATTATACTTGTCAGTTTGACAAAAATGTTGAACACTATTAAAGGTATTAAATCACCCAGAGTCTTATTTCCAATGTTGGCGATATGTTACATAATTACATTGCCACATGACACAATGGATCAACAGTGCCATGTTTAAGACATGAGTGGTTTTAAGCTTATCCGCTCTTGAGGACCACTTCAGAGCACTAATCCTTGGATTTTTTTCCATGAGTCTAAGGAAAAGGAGACTATTCATTAGCCAATTTATCAGTCTTCTGTTCACAGAGAACTTTGAAACTTTGTGTTCAAAATCCAGTTCTAACTTGGATAATTTCTGCCTGCCTTCTTTGGAATTTTGAAGTAATGGCTTTTAGCTCTCCTTCTTCCTCCCTCTGTTTCTGAAGAGGATCTTGCACCTTCTGGCTTTTCAGACCAAGTTGCTCAGTAGTCATTTGCCTTTCATTCACCAGCACGAGTGCAAAGCATGTGAGTCCAATATGTTCATCTCTTAGTTTATTGAGCTCCTTAGTATTTTTTCCCCTTTGAGTGGTTAGTAACCCTTTTCTTGTTCAAGTAACATTTTACATCTTTTGAGTAGGAAGGATAGTAGTTTAAAAAACAATTTTTAAAAATAAGGCTGTACTGAAGTTTGTTCAACAGCAGCAGGTCCAAGACTTCAAGCAAGATGGTGACTGAGTAACACATACCAGAGGAACTACACAGAAGTCAGTGCGGAGAGTTTCTAAGAGGGTAATTCCACACTGTCGGGTCACAGAAAGAGCATCATCAAGGTTAGGAGACACAGATCCCCTAGGATTTAGGAGCTGAGGGATTTTGGCACACCACAGTGAAGGGCGACTAGGGTTTAACCTTAGCCCTGCTACTGTCTCAGTCAGAGTCAGGATCATTTGCAGCTGACCCAAGAGCTTTATCTCAACACAATCACCACTTGCCACTGACGCGGGAAAGGGTTTAAAGCCCTCCAGTCCCACAGTCAGGGATCGAAGCTCAGCTATATTGTTATTTTTCTTTCCCTCTCTTTTAACTCCATCCCACCCCTGTCTCTGTTCGGTCTCACAGCAGGCTTAGATTTTTTTCCTTTTTATTTTTTTCCCTTCCCATTTCTCTGACTCCACTGACAACTTCCAGGCCACTCCTCTTAGCCTAGGGAGAGCTCCACCCTTTGAAGCATAAATGGAGACTGGGGAAAGCCCACCCACCTTGCTCTAGGGGAAATACCACCACCTTCTTCCAAGGGAGAACCTGCACACTTTCTTCTGGGGGAAAACACATCGAACTTCCTCTTGGAGAAATCCTATCCACCTTCCTCTGGAAGAAGTTCTGCCTACCAGCCTGCCTTCTGTGGGGCTTAACATGTGCCCCCTTTTTCCTGGAGAAAATTGGTCTGCATGGCTGGGAGAGCTCCTACCCATCCTCTGTAGTCCCACTTGACTTAGGGAATTTCCCCCTTCCTGTCATAGTGCCTCACATGGTCTAAGGCAGGTTAGTCAACACTCACTAATGCTCCATGCTCCTGTGAGAGCCTCCACCCAAATTGCATTGGATCTAGCTGTCCAGGACACTTTTTCCCAACATTTGTGGTGCTATACACCAAACCAGGGACACTCACCTGCCTTCAGTTGCTCACCCATTGCAGCCTGCACCCCTTCATACCCTCTGCAGCTCACCAGGCTACATGGACCACACCATCATGGCTTCTTGTGTGAGCACTCAGTACAGCACCATCCTTGTGGGTCCACAACCATGCAACCAGTGTCCCCAGAAAAGGTGATCTGACTAGTCCTCCAAATAACAGAATACTGGTTGACGAGAGAAAGAATGAAGCCACAGGGGGATAAAGCAGTAGGCCAACTCCATAGTGCAATTAGCTGCAACCAGTTTGAAGAAGCATGTTTACGAGTCTCCAAGAGAAAATACAATGTTCTTTGACTCTCTGTAAAGTGGCACCTGGATCCTCCAAAACAAGGCAACGCAAACACCAATCAACCCCAATGACCTCAAGACAAACACAGGAGAAACGAAAGGCAATGCCAGAAGTCCTGACTCTAACAATGTGCATAGAAGAAGCACACATTGATCTGCTACAGAAAGAAAATTTCAGAATGTTGCCTGCAGCCATACAGGATATGAGGGAAACAATACCGAAAAAGGATGAAATGATAGAGAAGATAAGGACCAAATACTAAAGGGAAATACAAGAACTTAGGAATGAGATAACAAAAAGCAGTAGTAGACTCATGAACTTCGCCAACTGATGGGAAGAGGCAGTGACCTAAATGACAGCCATGCAGACTTTAGCAAATATGTGCAAAAATCTAATAAGATCATCAGAGAAGCTAAAAAAAAAAAAAAACCCTTATGCTATGAAGAGGAACAGCATAAGAATAATTGGATTACTAGAGGAAGACAAAACAAGTAAGTCATCTGCAAAAATAGTGAGAGAATTCTTGCGGGAAAACTTTCCCTGCTTACTGAAAGAAAGCCAGCTCTACAGAATTCCAAGAAGAAGTCACCAAGGCATAAAACAATTAAACTAACCAACGATGAGGAACAGGAGGATATCATGAGAGCAGCTAAGGAAAAAAATAAGCAATCACATATAGAGGTCCCCAAATAATAATATGCTCAGACCTATGAGTGGCCACTATGAGGAAGAGGAGAGAGTGGAGTAATATATTCCAAAAATTGAAGGAAAATAGCACAAATCAAAGAATACTCAATCGAGCTAAATCATTTATCAGCACAGATGAAGAAATAAGGGTCTTCTCAGACAAAGGAAAACTCAAAGAATACATTAGAAGAAACCTTGCCAATGAGGTACGGGCAGAAGAATAGCATTTACCAAGCACAAATAAGAGACCTATAGAACAATTCAACCCAGACGAAAACGAAGAGTAAACTGTGCCCAAGACAGCATTAGCTTAAGGTTGGAAAGAAACCAAGAATGAATCACACACACATGTGCCCAGCAAACTGATAAGAAAGGCAGGTAGGAAAACGCCCAAAACAAAAGGTAGAAGATATCATAACTGAGTCCACAGATGGATAAAATAAACTTGAATATTGATGGACTGCATTCAGGCATTAAAAGACTAGGGTTAGCAGTCAGGCTTAGAAAACACAACCAATAAGTCTGCTTCTTACAGGTGACAGCTCTCAAGATTACAGACAAAAATAGACAGAGAATCAAAGGCTGGAAAAAAGGTATACCACACAAACAGCAATTCAAAAAAAGAAGTAGTTGTGATCCTAGTTATTCTAGGATAAAATTGATCTCAAAGTGCAAACCATAAAAAGAGATAAGGAGGGACACTATATAACTCTCAAGGGAACAGTAGACAAAGAGCCACTAAACATTTTAAACATATACACCCTGAATGAGAGACCCACTGAATATGTCAACCAAACACTGCAAAAGATCAAAAAAGAAATCACAGGCTCAATAATTAAAATAAATGACTTCAATAGGCTGCTCTCTGAGAAAGTGAGATTATAGGGAAAGAAGGTCAACAAGTTGGCTAGAGATATAAATATGACAACTAAACAATTTGACCTGCCTGTTAGATATTTACAGAGCTCTTAACCTAAATACAAACCCCCCCCCCAAAATTCACATTCTTTCCAGGTCCGCATGACACATACTCATAGATTACATACTGGCGTAAAAGTCGAATCTGCATAAACTTAAACACATTGATATCATACAAACCTTTCTCTCTGACCACTGTGCAATAAGGCTGGAAATCAACAAAAAGAAAATGAAAAAACAAGGGCAAACAATTGGAAGATGTATAACTCTGTGTTGCAAAAAAGGAGTGTGTACTGGCCCAGATCAGAGATGAAATTAGGAAATTTCTACAAACCAACGAGAATGAGAACACGACATACCAAAACGTAAGGGAAACAGCAAAGGCAGTTATTGTAGCAATAATGCACACATGAAAAAGGATGAACGAATTATGATTGATATGCTGGCACAAAATTTACAGCAATGAGAGCTGAATCAACTGGAAAATCTTACTGATAGCAAAAGAAAAAAATCAGGGCTGACATCCAGGAGAGGGAAAATAAGAAAACAATGGAAAAAAATTAATGAGGCTAAAACTTTGTTCTTTGAAAGAATAAACAGAACTCATAGATTGCTGGCAAACCTAACCAAGGAATGGAAGCAACTATAGGATAAGGAACGAAAGAGGGGACATTACAACGGACCCTAATGAAATCAAAGGATAATTACACAGTACTATGAAGTACATACTCCAATGAATTAAAAAACTTGGAAGACATGGACAAATTTTTAGAAAAATCAATTCCTCCCTAGATTATCCCCAATGGACATCAAGATTTTCAACAGTTCCGTAGCAATAGAAGAAATAGACAAGATTATCAAGGGATTATCAACAACAACAAAAATCCCCTGGACTAGATAGCTTCACAGGAGAATTCTACCAAGTCTTCAGGGAAGAACTGACACCAATTCTACACAAACTCAAACTCCTTCTATGAAGCTGATACTGAAACCTGACAAGAATCCCACAAGAATTGAGAATTATAGACCAATAGCCATAATGAACATGGATGCAAAAATCCTTCACAAAATATTGGCCAATAGAATCAAAAGTATATAAAACAAATACTTCACCATGACCAAGTGGGATCCATACCAGGGCTGCAGGGATTGTTCAGCATAGGAAAGACCGTTAGTAGCATTTATCACATTGACATGAAAAACTATAAGAACCACATGATCATATTGATAGATGTAGAAAAAGTATTCAACAATATCCAACACGAATTTCAATTTAAGACACTCAAGTAGATAGGAATGGAAGGAAAATTGGCCGAGATAATCCAAGCTATATATGAACAACCAAGAGTCAACATGGTAGTTATTGGAAAAAAGTCAAAAACAATTCCACTGTAAAAGGGGACCAGAATGCCCCTTGTCCCTACTCTCATTTAACATTGTACTGGAGGTTTTAGCTAATAGCATAAGGCAAAGAAAAGACATGAAAGATATTCACTTGGATAAGGAAGAGATGAAACTATTACTATTTGCAGATGATATGATTTTATATATGGAAAATCCCAAAAATCCCCACAAAGAGAGTACTGGAAGCAATAGAGGATTAGGGCAGAGTAGCTGGATACAAGATCAACAAACAGAAGTTTTTCAGTCTATGGGGGAGAAAGAGGGAACCAATCACAATGATCTACATACAACTCCCTTCCTTGGGGACAGATAACAGAAAAGGGGGTGAAGGGGGACATTGGACAGTGTAAGACATGAAAAAAGTAATTTATAAATTATAAAGTTTTGTGAGGGAGGAGGAGTGGGGGAGGGAGAGGAAAAATAAGGAGCTGAAGTAGAAAGGAAGCTCACGTAGAAAGAAAATCTTTTGAGAATGATTAGGGCAAAAATGCACAAATGTGCTTGATGCCATAGATGTATGCATGGATTGTAATAAGAACTGTACAAGCCCCCAATAGAATAAGTAAAAAAAAGACCCCAAATCAGCAGCAGGACCTGGGCACTATCATTCTTTTTGGAAGTAGAAAGCCTCATATAGGTGGTTTCAAACTGCTGATCATGCGGTTAGCGCCCCAACACACCAGAGCTCCTCATGCTTTGTATTAAGGTCCTTGATATTTTCCAAAGAGTCCCTAATATTATCCCTGGTTTTTATTTTGATGATATTAATAGTTTTAGGTTTTACACTTGGTTCTTTGCTCTTTCCTGAGTTAATTTTTGTATACGAGAGGAGATATGAGCCCTGTTTCTTTTTTGTAAATAAATGGATATCTAGGTTTGGCTGTACCATTTGTCAAAGAGACTATCTCTTTATGAGAGATGGTTTCACTATCTCAAGGAGTTTCAATCATTTGCCAAGGATCAGCTGCCTATGGGTACGTGGATGTACTTCTCAGATCTCAATATTCTTCCATTGGTTTCTGCATCTATAGGATGTATGACCCCCAGTCTGTTTGACTCATGTGACTAGGTAGTAGGCTTGAGATTAGGATCTGTGATCTCTCCTGTTTTGTTCTTAAGTACTTATTTGCTTTTCCAGGGTGATTTCTCTTCCCATATGAAATGGGCTATTAGTTTTTCCCATCTTTTTAAAAAAAGATGCTGGATTCTCTATAAGAATTGAATTGTAGGGCTGAGCCCTGGTGGCATAAGTGGTTGAGTGTGGGACGGCGGCCCGCGGGCTTAGCGGTTCAAATCCAGTGGCGGTTCTCAGGTGTAGCACTGGGTAGAGCCCAATGAGGTACCAGAGGGCAGTGATGCCCAAAAAACAAACAAACAAAAACAAACAAACAAAAAGAATTGAATTGTATTTATAGACAGCTTTGACTTGCACTGGCATTTTCAAAATGTTAAATTTTCCTGTTCACAATCCTAATATATTTTTTCCATTAATGTAGGCCTCATTTGGTTTCTTTGTAGTAATGTTTTGAAGTTTTCTTTGCATAGGTATTTGGATCTCTGTTAGAATGGAGTCAGGCTGGACGTTGTTCCATCCTTCTGTACATAGAATCACTTAGAGTCTGAGTGACCTTTGAATGGGTGAAATATCAGTTAGCATAGATTTAATTTTTTTTAATATTAAGGTCCCTTTGTCTGCCACGGTCAGGTTTCTGCACCTTCCTCACAGAATTTCATCGCTATTTCTAGTTTTACCTTTATCCCTCTCTGTGGAAATCGTCTGGAAGTCAGATCTCTCTTGTGACTAGTGTTCTTCTTGCATTTGAGAAGGCTCATTTGATGCCAAGCATAATGTAATCACCGTTAACCCTGCCACCAATCACTCACAGCTGAATTGTATAATCCAATCAGCATCTCCCACCTCCTTCATAACCAGAATGACAAGGAAAATGCAGTTCACTTGGTAGGAGAAATAAGGAGGGCTTGGACTAGAAGAGCCATGTTGAAGAATGGCGCTCTCTCTTTCTCTCTCTTTTACAGATATTTTTATTTGACCATGTAAAACTCTGCCCAGTCTTAGCCTAGGCAATGCTTTCTGCTTCTGGAAAAGCACTTCCAGAGATTGGAAAGTACTGGACATAAACAACGGAGTCACAGATGTTTTAGTTTAAAATTTCTACTTATTCTGCCAATTCTTTTATGAGCTTTCTATGCTTCCCCCCTATTTTAAGTTTTGCTGAGAAACAAATAAATGGCAGATGCTTTCCCAGGATAAAAGGAAATCCAACTCCCAATGAGGTACCTGCTCCTTATTGCCTTCCTGGAGGGTCTGGAGAGATCTGACAAACAGAGAGAAAATTTAATGGCAGGAAAAGTCCACAGGAGCGGAGAAGACAATGTAAAGGGACAATGAACTGAGATCAAAGAGAAGGTCACTCATTCAGGGTTCAGCTGTGAAATGTGTTTAGTGGGATTAGGAATATGGTCTTTTTATTTTTGAGTGTAGATTCCCCCCCCCCCTTATAGATTTAGGCTTTCTATTTTCATCCAAAGTCTAGGTGGAGGTGGTGTGTGTGTGTGTGTGTGTGTGAAGATATACCCTCTCTGCGTCTTCAGGGACAAAGAGAGCTACCACAGTGTAGTATGCAGTCCCTTGTTTATTCATTTACTCAGCAAATTCTTACTAAGCACCTTCTCTGTGCTGGTCTACTGAGGTAGAGGGGAATGGATGTGTTGCCTTTCCTTTAAGAACCCTTGCTGAAATGAAGCAGAAAAAGCTTCAGCTAATGATAGAATGAATCAGGTAGACATGGAAGGAAATCTCAAGATATTGAGAGCAAAGGGGATGATTGTTCTTTTGGAAACGTGTTGGTGGTTTTGCAAAAGACCTGGAGGTTCACTGGGTGAAGGAAACACTTGGGAAGGAAATACAGAGTCTTGCTAAAAATCTGAACATTTCAGATTGTGGAGATGAACAGCTGTCTATGTATCTGGAATGAGAGAACATTGGAGTTGCATGTGTGTGAAGAGGCTGGAAATCTAACTAGATAGTGTAGCCATTTCCAATCCTCAGTCGGATGGTTATTCCTTTCATGTGAACCCAACAGTCTCCATCAACCCAGTCTCTGCCCAATTATCCCATTCAGGAGAACCCCATTGGTTGACAAGAATCAGGCCCTCATATGTTTTCTACGTCACTCATTAGAGCAACCAGAGAAATGTGAGTCCACAACTTGAATGCTGAGTTAGACGGGGAGGTGTCGTCAGCTGGAGTGGAGGTTGTGAGCTGGCTGCTCCTTCTGCAGCCGGAAAATGAGTCATTTCTTGATTTGGGCTCTGACTGATCCATCCCTATGGGGACTATCTATGGGGGAAAGCAGGTGAGAGTAAAGGATAGCAAAAAAAAAAAAGACATATTTTAGCACACCCAACTATTGCCTCTCTCAAAATCAGCCTCACTGCCATGGAGTCAATGCTGACTTGGCAACCTCCTGTGGGCTTCCAACACCGTTTATGGGAGTAGAAAACCAAGTCTTTCTCCCGAGGTAGTTTTGAACTGCTTACCATGCAAGTTGCAGCCCACCAGGTAACCGCTACACCACCAGGGACCCCACAATTGCCCTTAGCTCTAAGCATTTCCTTTGGCATAATATCTGTGATAAGTATAACTTCTTATCTTCATCAGCAAATCTTTTTTTTCTTTTTCTTTTTTTGGTGCATCACTGCCCTGGTGGGAGTAGGAATCCCAGCCTTGATCCTGGAGAGCTGCTGCTGGGTTTGAACTGTCAACCCTGTGGGCTGCAGTTCTGCACACAACCACTGCACCATCGTGGCTCAGTTTATCAGCAAATCTTGACTTCAGGAGCACCTTCCAGAATCAGAACTGTAAGCATAGTGCCTTTCCTCACACCAATTACTCAACAAATAAAGATCTTAATAAAAAATTGGTGAGACAAGGTACAGAGCAGTTAGGACCTGCCACTCCTTGCACTTGTGAAAGTTGGTGCTCCCGAGTCAATAAAGAGAACTTGAGCTGGAGTGATGCTGATTGTGTTGCACAGATCAAGTGATGGCTAATCCATGTATACCTTCATGTCCTGCAGGTAATTCTTTAAGCTCTGAAATGGACAGACAGATTTGTTTATGAAAAATAACAGTTTTATATGAGAGTTGGAATCAAGCGAAAATCATTTAAAAGTTAATAGAAACATGTCCAAATGCTATTCCCAATAATTCACGTGTCTTCCCATCTGTGAGAATCCGAGTGTCTCCCAAAGCCCATCTTAAGGCACCTTCTCTCTCTCTCTCTCTCTCTCTCTCTCTCTCTCTCTCTCTCTCTCTCGTCTGTTCTCCTGTCTACCCAGCATCTTTAATGCCTTAAGATTCTTTGGCCCTCTTCATGAAAAACTCTTGGGTTTTCATATGCAGATCTTGTGTGCAAAGGATTCCTTTGACCACTGAGATGATTTCCTCCCAGATCTGGTTCAGAGAAGCAAAGAGATAGAGGGAAGCAAACTAAACTAAGTGCAGCTATGAGAATTGACTTTTACCTCAGAATCACAGTGACAGTCATTTCAGTTCAGTCACGAGTCTTGGACTTAGCTTTCTGAAAGCTGTCCAGCTTCCAGGCACTTAGAAAATATTGCCTTCAGGAATGATTTTGAATTCCATAAAGGAAGTCTTCCAGTTTCTTTTTTGTTAAAACTGAAACTGTGAAATACTTTCTACATAGAAATGCATGTAGGAATATATATGAATATTTCAAGGAACACTCACAAGGATGTATTAGAAGATGTAAGGGCAGAATGCTCCTTAGAATAAAGATGGCAATATTTTTGTCTTATATATTTTGGACATATTTTTAGGGGACACTTGTACTTGGAGAAGGACCATTGTGCTTGGTAAAGTGTAGGACAGTGAAAAAGAGAGAGGCCCTGTAAAGTATGATTTGACAGAGAAACTGCATCAATGGACTCAGGCAGAGGCAAAATTGTGAGGATAGCACAGGGCCATGCAGTGTTTCAGTCTGTTGTTCATAGCTGTCTATGGCTTGGGTCAGACTCTATGGCACAAAGCAACAATAAAGCCACACATATTGTAGACCTTTTCACAAAATTTTCATAAGAGTTCAGGAGAGGGGGCCAAGGGAAGGGGGAGGTGGGGGAAAGAAAGGAAGATGTCAACAGACCAAAAGGCAAGGGTACAAGTGATCTAAAATCGATGGTGATTTGGGCATGGGATGCCTGGTGGTACTTGATTATGGGCAATATAGTCAAGAGGAATGATTGAAACCCAAATGAAGGCCTAGCATGATAGTGGAACAAAAGAAAGGTAAAAGGAAATAGAGGAAAGAAGTAGAAGGCAATGTACATATGTAAATATATTGATATATAATAATAGGGAAATACCAGTGGATCTTTTTACATATATTTATTTGTTAGGAATTAAGACCTCCACTCAAGTTTCCTTCAATGCAAGGACACCTTATTCTAATAACCCGGCATTCTGTGATGCTCACTTTCCTTTACACAATCCCTGAAGACAAAATGGGTGCATCAGCAACTGTGATGAAGAAAGTTGATGGTGCCTGGCTATCAAAAACTATACAGTGTCTTAAAGGCTTGACTATAAATAAGCAGTCATCTAGCTAGGAAACAACAAAGCCCAGATGGAAGAAACACACCTGCCTATGTAATCATGAGGTGTCAGTGGGATCAGTTTTCAGGCATCAAAGACCCAGAACAAAAAAATCTTTTCAATGAGAATGAAGGGAGGTATGGAGTAGAGACCCAAAGTCCATCTGTACATAACTGAACATCCCCTCACAGAAGGATCACAAGAATGAGACTAGAGTACCAGAATGAAGTATAAGACCTTTGAAACATACAACTTTGCTCTAGTTCTTTAATATTTCCTCCCCCCACAATCATGACCCCAGTTCTACCTTACAAATGTAGACAGAGCATGTATACTGGTACAGAAAAAATCTGGAAACACAGGGAATCCAGGACAGATAACTCCGTCAGGATCATCAATGATACCAGGAGGGTAGGGGAAAGGTGGTGGTGGTGGGTGGGGTGGTGGTGGCAAGGGGATAAGATAAACTGATCACAGTGATCTAAAATAACTCCTTCCGAGGGGGTATGGATAACAGAAAAGTGTGTGAAAGGAGACAGGGGCCAGGGTAAGACATGAAAAAAATTATCAAGGGTTCATGGGGAAGGGGTGGAATGAGCTGAATCCAAGGCCACAGTAGAAAGACATTATTTTGAATATGATGATGGCAACAATTTTACAAATGTGCTTGACACAATGGATGTATTTATGTATTGCAGTAAGAGCTGTAAGAGGCCCTACTAAAATGATTAAAAAATTCTTTCATGAGTGCCTCCTGTGTGCATTTTCCCTTCCTCAGAAAACTACGATCCTGAATTTCATGTCAACCATATTTATTTCCTTTATAATTAAATCTCCAAGTAACTCTCTGGAAACAATACATTGCCTAATCTATTATTTAGTTTCAGTGAAATTGCACAATGTACATTTCTCTGAATAGACACTCCAATTCAATTCTGACTGAAGGGTGGTTTGGAAAGCAATTTTACAGATTAAGTAAAACTGATAGTGTATACTTTCCATAATGCAATCATGTGCCTAAAAATAGCTCTTCATATATGCTTGGGACTCCTAGAGAAAATGTTTAAAGCAGCATTGTTCAAAACAGAAAAAAATGAATGTTTAAAAGTTTTATGTTTGAAAGATTTTGTGGTAAATACTTTAGACATAACATATTATAAAATACCAAAGATCAATTAAACCACAAAAGAAAAAAATCAGTGGTCATAAACTTTTTACATTCAGAAGGATGTTTCCATAACATAATATTAATTTGAAATACGTGTAACCCAACAGTCGCCAATTCAACACTTTTTACAGGCAAAATGCAATGAGATTTATTACAGTAATCACAATGTGCAAACATCATCAGTTATCTGTTTCAAAATTTTCATCACCATTAACAAAAACTCAATGCTCCTCAAACAGTGACTCTCCCTCTCCTGCCCATGATACTTATTTCTAAATATTGGTCTCAAATCACTTGCCTATTCTCTACATTCATATAAGTAGGGCTAGACATCTGTCCTTTTGTGATCGACTTCTTTCATTCATCATATGAATTGCTAACTGAAAGGTCAACAGTTCAAAGCCATCAGCCATTTTGCAGGAAAAAGATGAAGTTCTTTGATTCCCTAAAGATGTACAGTTTCCTAAATCCTATATACAGTCTTTATAAGTTAGAATCAACTGAAAGGCTGTGGAGTTGGTTTTGTAACAAAGAGGTATGCAACTTTTCTCTAGTTCTCAAATGCTTCCTTCCACCCACTATCATGATCTCAATTCTACCACACAAATCCTAGACCAGGGAATGTACATTGGGGCAGGAAACATGGGGAATACAGGATAGATGATCCCTTTAGGACGAGCGGTGGGAGTGGTGATATGGGGAGGGTGGAGGAAACATGGATTAGAAGGGGGAAACTGATTATAAGACTTTACATATGACCTCCTTCTTTGGGTACAGACAATGGGGAAGTAGGTGAAGGGAAACATCAGACAGTGTAGGATGTGACAAAATAATAATAATAATATATAAATTATAGAGGGTTTGTGGGGAAGGGGTAGGAGGGGAAATATGAGGAACTGATACCAGGGGCTTAAATGAAAGGAAAATATTCTGAGAATGATGATGTCAACAAGTGTACAGGTGTGCTTTGCATACAGTGGATGGATGTATAGATTGTGATGTGAGTTGTATGTGCCCCCAATAAAATGATTTTGAAAAATTATTGTAACATGTACCAGAACTTTATTTCCCTGGCCTTTTCAGTATTTTTAGGATGTCAGAGTCCAGTGGGTTTCTCTGACACACTAGAATTAAAAGAATAGACTTTAAGCTAATGAAAATTAATGCTAATTTTTGGTGGCTTTTCATCTTTTGCTTTTGTTTCCATTTATTTGCCTGTATTCTGGCATGCCTGGTAACTTTTTATTAAACAGTAGGAATTCTCTTCCCTGAAACAATCAACACACTGGCTGCAGCTCTGGGCTTGAGCTTGGAAACAGCTGTGAGGATGAAGCAGGAGTGGACAATGTTTCCTTCTTCTTTCATAGGGTCCCTGTGGTTCAGAACTGACCCGGCGGCTCTTAAAAACAACAATAGCAATCACATCGCCAAGTTATAGTTAAGTAGGTAGGTAAATATAAAGGGCAGTGGGGGCTTAGCCCCGGTGGCGTAGTAGTTGTGCGCGGGACAGCGGCCCACTGGGACAGAGGTTCAATTCCAGCAGTGGGGCTGGGCCTCCTACTCCCACCACCGGAGAGCAGTGATGCCCAAAAAGCAAACAAACAAAAAGGGCAGTGGACGTTTGGTAGCAGAAATCTCACTCGAGTTCAATTCCTGGCCTGTGTACCTCATGCACAGCCCCCATTCATCTTTTTTCCAATTGAATCAGGGTTATTTTCTGAATAGGAGGGCTGCACTTTTTCAAATTATTGGTGACTCATAAACATTATTATGTTATGTTAGATCCCATCATGGAATTGGTTATGTTATGGTAGAACATTCCATGTGGGTATATTGCCAAACTATTGAGAACATTGTCCCAAATCTTGCTATCAGAGAATCATTTTATGTTATGAGTCAAATGTGGTTCATCTTATCAGATATAGCTCTTCACTGGCTTTTGACTTTTTGTAAATTGAGTTATTTATCCTTTCCCTAGTGATTCATTCAGGTTTGTCATTGAATACAGGTTTGATTTACTGGCACAATGATTATCCACTTACCATTTTTCAGTATTTATGCTAAAACAGTAGTCCAAGAGGCTGGACTATATCTTGAATCGAAGGTAGATTCATAACATCCTGTGATATGCAGATGGCACAACTTTGTGTGCTGAAAGAGAACACTTGAAACATTTATTATGATGAGTCAAGACTACAGCCCTTAACATCAATTATCCCTCAACATAGTTTGCTGTATTGTCATGCCTTGGATATTGTTGTGATGCTGGAAGCTATGTCAATGATATTTCAAATGATAACAGGATCACCCAAAGTGAACAGGTTTCAGCAAACTTCCAGATTAAGTAGAGAGTATGAAGAAAGAATAGACTGTTCACATCAGAAGCATTGGCCACTGGAATCCTATAGATGGCATGGAAACATTGTGAGACACTGAAAACCTCATGTAAAGAACACTGTGAGAGATGGTGAAAGATGGACCTTGTAGACCAGAAGGCAATCAAAATATGACTGAGGAGATCTGTCTTCTCAAAGTGGAGTTGACCAGAATGAGATGGATGGAGTGAAGCCTGTGGGAGCAAAGCCTCAGGACCTTTATCTGCTGCTGGGGCAAAAACTCAAATGAGAAAAAATAGCTACAAATATCAAGTAATCAATGCAATTTAGAACATATGAAGTGTTAATCTAGAAAGATTGAAAGTTATTAAAAGTGAAATGGAATGCATAAAAATCAACATTCCAGTTGGTATTAGCCATTTAAGTCAGAAAAATTGTCTATGCTGGGAATGACAGTCTAACAAAGAATGGTGTCATATTCATTGTTAAAAGGATATTTATTTTGGGTTGAGCCCCGGTGGCGTAGTGGTTGTGAGTAGGACTGCGGGCCACTGGGATGGAGGTTCAATTCCAGCTCCACGAAGCAAAGGCTGAGCCTCCTACTCCCACCATCTGAGGGCAGTGATGCCCCCCCCAAAGATATTTATTTCTTAAATAAAATCATTTTTGAGGGGCTCTTACCACCCCTATCACAACCTATCTATTCATTGTGTCAATTACTTTTGTACATATGCTGCCATGATCATTTTCCAAATATTTTCTTCCTACTTGAGCCCTTGGTATCAGGTCTTCATTTCCCCCCTACCCACTCCCTCATGCATGAATCCTTGATAAATTATACATTGTTATTATTTTCATATCTCATTTAATTCACTGTATCCTTTCATGTACTTTTCTGTTGTTCTTCCCCCTGTAGCACAAGAGCTATCTTAAAGTACAATGCTGTATGTTTTAGGAGAACATCTCTCGGCATATACAGAAATTCAATTGCTACAACTATTATTCAAATTTGTACAGCAACCACAAATGCTAGTGATAAATTGAAGATTTCTACCTATATCTTCAGTTAAAAATTGATCAAACATATAATAAAGATGCACACTGATATTTATTGGTTTTTTGGAATGCAGTTGAAAATAAAGAGAAAGGAGCAGAAGTTGGAAAATATGACCGTGGTGATAGAAATGAAGTTGTAGATTGCATGACAGAATTTTGCAAAGCCAACAATTTGTTATAATCATATACCATTTTTTTCAATGACACAAAAGACCACCAAACACATGGAATTCTCTAGATGGAATACACAAAAATGAAATTGACTATATCTGTTGTAAGAGTTGATAGAGAAGTTCAATATTAGTGCTAAAACCAGGCCAGGGGGGCTGACCATAGAACAGATAATGAATTTCTCATTTTTTTTTTCAGTTTCTCATGTGTAAGTTCAGGTTGAAACTGAAGAAAATTAAAACAAGTCAACAAGAGCCAAACTATGGACTTGAGTTGTTTCCGTCTGAGTTTTGAGGACTACACAGGACAAAATTATTTTTCATGCCTATGACATGTTTAAGTATTTGTTCTTATACAATCATCTTGTTAATTTATATATTTTCTAGTTATTACATAGCAGTCTACTGGTAATATTATTGACAACATTATAACATTTAATTTATCTTCCTGGGCACTCAATTTTAACCTACATCAGCAAAAAGTCACAAAGTCTTATCTCTGAACAAGCAGCGATCTAAGTGAGATGTCATCTAAGTCCACATAGAAGAAGCACACCACCATCACTGAAAGACAGTAAATCATAAAATCCAAAGTTGATGGATTGATTCATATCAAGACCTAAATTTTGAGAATCAGGTGTGTGGAAGGCCAAGGATGATAGTGTGAGCCCAAGATTCATTTGTGGGAACTGCATAGACAATAAGCCTCCTGTGAACTCCGCATATTCACTAGACAGAGTTAATTGGAGAGATGAATATGGAAGATCAAAGGCATAAATCTGACTTAAACAGTTAACATTTTGTCAATTGATTCCCCTCTGATGCATGCTGGACCTGATTTGGTTTTCAAACATTTTCTGCATTTCTATTTTGTTTTTGTTTGTTCATATTATGGTGTATCTCAGAGGTAGCATGTCATTGGAGGTCACCCTCATGAAGTTGTGTTAAATGTTTTTCTGTGTTTTGGTATATATAATCCAGGAATGATGAACCTATAGGGATACCAAGTAGAACATGGTGGGTTTTTTTTCAGCACATGTGCACACGCGCGTATGTGTGTGTTGGGATGGAGTAAAGGGAAGATGATGTTAAGGAGTCCAGGAATATAAAAATGTTTTGAAACCGTGCTAGGAGTTGCACAATTCTACTTGATGTGATTGGACTATAGAATGATGTGATATATGTATTAACTTCCAAGAATAAAAGGAAAGAAAAAAGTCAATACTATAATATATATATATGCGCACACACATATATTCAATGATTACAAAGGATAATTGAAAATATTCAGGCAATGCTGAATGACTACTGTAAAATAAATTCATATTTTCCTCTTGGGGGGAAAAGAGGTTATTTATTTATTTTTTCTAAAACCATCTTATTGGGAACTAATATTGATATCATATCGTTCCAGAGTCCAATCACATCAAGCAGTATTATACAGTTAGTACCACAATCAGTTTCAAAACATTCTCTTCCTTCTTGAACTCATTGACATCAGCCTTATCCTCACCTACCTTCCCCACCGTACTCCTCAGGAACCCTTATTCTACTTACTGTCTCAATAGGTTTTTCAGTCTTGCATTTCATATACTGAAAAAACCAAAAACACAACAATAACAATAACAATAAGCTCACCCCCAATGACAAAATTCAGTGTAGACAAATCCCAATATGGAAAAGTAGACAAACAAAGCAGAAAATCTTGAAAACCAGATCAAGTCCAACTGCATCACAGAGGGGATTAACCGACAAGGTTTGAACTGTTCAAGTCAGGTATATATCTTCTATAGCCGTCTCTCCAATATACTCTGTTCAGTAACCAGTCAAGAGCAGATTTGAAGCATTGGAGCCTAGTTACAGAAAACCTTATGATCTGTAGGAAGACACCAAGAACATGACTCATGAAGAAATAAAAGGTCATGGAAAAGAAAGCAAAGAGAGAAAAGATCAACGTGGATGTTCCAAGAGATTCTGAAACTTGCTTTTAACCATGGAATAGCTGAGACAAATGGAAGAAATGATGAAGTCAAAGAGCTAAACAGAAAAATTTAAAGGACAACTTGAGAAGACAAAGCCAAATATTGTAATGAAATGAACATAGATCTAGGGTTAGAAAATGAAAGGGGAAGACCATACTCTGCATAGCTGAAACTAAAAGAACTAAAGAAATATT
This sequence comes from Nesogale talazaci, assembly GCA_004026705.1. Lineage (NCBI taxonomy): Eukaryota > Metazoa > Chordata > Mammalia > Afrosoricida > Tenrecidae > Nesogale > Nesogale talazaci. Next base: position 22,788 of record PVJH01018398.1, on the reverse strand, counting down.
CAAGCCTTGAGTTGCAATATTAAAATAATCTGTGGGAAAAACATTGAATGATACAGGAAGTATGAAAAGAAGATGAAAAGAATTAATTGAGTCATTGTACTAAAAAAAACTAATTGACATCTAATGATTTCAAAAGGTAGCATATGAACAAGAACCAATGGTATGAAGGAAGAAGTCTAAGATGCATAAAGGTCATTTGCCAAGACAAGGCTCCAGGAATTGACATAATACCAATGAAATGGTTCAACAAGTTGATGAAGACAGGAGACACTCACTGGACTATGTGGAGGATATATAAGAGACAGCTACCTGGCCAGCTGACTGAAGGAGACCCATGTTGGTACCCATTCCGAAGAAGGGTGATACAGAAAATGTTCAAATTATAAAAATACATCATTGCTGTCACATCCAACTACATTTTTCTGAATGTCACTCAAATATGGTTGCAAACAGTATATTAACAGGAAGTTGACATAGACTCAGGCTGGATTCAGAAGAGGACCAGGAACAAGGGATAGCATCGCTGATGCCAGATGAATCTTGGCTGAAAGCAGAGAATACCAGAAAGATGTCTACTTGTATTTTCTTGACTGTGCCAAGGAATTCAACTGTGTGGATCATAAAAATATGCCTAACTTTGCAAAGAATAGAAATTCCAGAGCATTTCATTGTGCTCATGCAGAACTTGTACATGGATCAAGAAGCAGTGCTTTGAATTGAAAAAGAGGAAGTACTGCATGGTTTAAAATCACAAAAGATGTGTAAGGAGGTTGTATCTTCTCACTGTATTTATTCAATTTGTGTTCTGAGCAAATACTCTGAGAAACTGGATGATATGCAAAACAGTGTGACATCAGGATTGGAGGAAGGCTTATTAACAATCTTCAATAAGCAAATAATACAACCTTGCTTGCTGAAAGCAGAACTTGAAGCATATGCTGATGCAGATCAAGGATTTCAGAGTTCAGGATGGATTATAGCTCAATGAAAAGAAAACCCCAATTCTCCCAATTGTACTAGTATGCAACATCATGATAAATGCAGAAAAGATTGAAGTCATCAAGTCCTTCTTCTTTCTTGAAGTCGTAGTCTGCACTAATGGAAACAGGAGCATATATATATGCTTTATATATATGCTTTATATATATATAAAGTTATATTAGGTAAATCTACTGCACAAGATCTTTAAAGTGTTGAAAAGCAAGGAGGTTACTTTAAGGACTAAAGTGTACCTGACCATGTGCACATGAAAATTGTACATGAATAATAGTACTGAAGGAGAAATGATGCTTTTAAATTGTGGTGCTGGCAAAGAATATTGAGAGTACTATGAACTGCTCAAAGGACAAACAAGTCTGTCTTGGGAAAAGTACAGCCAGAATGCTCCTTAGAGGCAAGGATAACAAGACTTCTTCTCATCCACTTTGGACATATTTTCAGGAGAGACCAGTCCCTGGAAAAGGATATCATGCTTAGTAAAGTAGAGGTCAGTGAAAAAGATGGATAGACACAGAGGCTGCTTTGATAGACTCAAACAGAGGAACAATTGTAATGATGGTTCAAGACCCTGTGGTGTTTCATTCTGGTGGATGTAGCATTGCTGAGTTGGACTGACTCAGAAGCATCCAAGAAGAAGAACATAAAGATAACAATATTTTACAGAAATAGACCAATAAACAATAAGCACAGAAACTATTAAAGTAGTCAAGGATTTAATTTTACTTGGGTCCATAATTAACATTCACGGAAACAATAGTAAGAAGTTAAATAATGTATTATTGCCTTTGGTAAATATGCTATAGAAGGCCTCACTAGAAAAAAATGTTCTAAAACTGATAGTGGTGATGATCGTACAACTTGTCTTAGTATGATTAAATTATTGAATTTTATTTTCTGTGAACTATATGCCAATAAAGCTGTTAAAAAAAATAACATGTCAAGAACTTAGATATAATCTAAGGACTAAGTTGTGCTTGACCCAAGCCATTATATTTCCAGCTGCTTCTGATGCATGGAAAAACTAAACAGTGAATAAGGAATATAAAATAATTAATGCATTTTAGTTAAGGTGAAAATATTAAATATAATATGGATTCTCAGAAGAAAGCACTGCTTCCATATTGGAAGAGAATATAATGCTTAATAAAATAAAAGGTCAACAAAAAGGGAAGCTCTTACAGATCTTATAACAATCCATAATTCAATTGTAATAAGCACACTTGTACATACATTATGTTGTCATCATCATTTCCAAAACATTTTCTTTCTACTTGAGCTCTTGGTTTCAGCTCCTCTTTTTTTTTCCCTACCCCACAAGCCCCCAGCTTCGTGAATCCTTGATCAGTTATATATTATTTTAGTTATTTTATGTCTTACACTGTCCATTGTCTCCCTTCATCCACATTTCTGTTATTCATTTGCTCTCTGGGTATTATATATCCAACATTGTGATCAGGCCCCCCTTTCTCTAATCTCCCCCGCCCACCACTCCTCATTGTTTTGCTACTCTTACTACTGTTCCTGAGGGGTTTATCCGTCCTCTGACTGTACTTCTTCCAAAATAGATCTGTTTGTCCCTTTAGCAGTTCATAATACTTTCAGCATTCTTCTCGAGAACTACAATTCAAATGCATGTATTCCTCTTTGGTCTTCAATGTCCAACTTAAATATGCATATAAGACAATAGAGAATGCCATGACTTGAGTCAGGTGCACCTCAGACCTCAAACCAACATCCTTGCTTTTCACTCTTCAGAGGCCTTGTGAACAGATTTACCTAATGCAACTCATCTTTTGATCTTTTGACTCGTTTGTTTCAGGGCTCAGGGTACATCAGCAGTATTCATTGGCGGTAGACGCATCTCAGCGCTGCTGAGGGTCTCTCTGTGGCTTTTCTGCCTTCAGAGGTCTGGTCCCATGTGGCTTCCTCTGGCTCCTCCAGTTCCTAGGACTCTGACATCTTGTCTTGTCAGGTCTCTCATCTACATGAGGGAAATATCGTGAGACTTCCCAGAATTCTCAGGAGAAATTCATGCCCACTCAAAGATCTCATTGGCTTTCTCCAGATTGACAGGCAAGACTCCACCCCTACTCTCCCAGTGCAGAAATTGATACAGATCAGTGACTCCCACAATATTATAGCTGCCATTAAAGCTCCTTCATTTCTTTTTATGGAGAAGACCCCACCTCTGCTAAAGTGACTATCTACTCTGTGTAGACATTGAATTGGGACCTCTGCATGATCACATTAATGGTGTTTGTATTACTGCCATGCTCTTATAATTTAGACCATCGCAGCTCTGAGAACAAAGATGTTCCAATTGACATGAATTGCATTATACCTGGAACCTTCATCTTCCCAACTGAGAAGTATATCCTTTTCCTCACTTGCCCTTTGAATACACTTAGAGGCTTTTTCACTTAGAAGACTTAGGTGGATGTGTTAGTCCTGATAGACTAGAGGAACAAATTTCAGAGACACGCATATAGGTATAAAGAAAAAGGTTTATATACTAAAGGAATGGGACAAGGAGAAAGTGTCCCAGCCCAGTCCAGTTCAAAGCTACAAGTCCGGTATTAACTCATATGCCCGAAATCAGTCAATAAAGTCTTCTTCCGACTCATGAAGTCACAGGTCAATGGCTGCAGAATCCCGGTGTTGGCAGAGCACCTCGCCTCCAGGGCTTAACAGCAGAAGGAACTCAGCATTGGCAGAGGTCTCCATCTGGCCGCCCCAGCTTCAGAGGCCTGGCTCCATCAGGGCAAAGCTGTGTGGTCCCTCCGCCGGCTACTCCAGCTTCTTGAACTCTGTCAGCTTGTCTTGTCCGTAATTAATCATCTCTGAAACTAACTCCCAACAACTGGGGAAGATAGCTTCTCATCTTCATGAGGGAAATACCGTGAGATTTCCCAGGAGTCTCAGGTGAAAGCCATGCCCACACAGAAGCCTCATCGGCTGCTCAATGGCTAGCTCCAGATTAACAGGCCAGACTCCACCCCTACATTTCAATTATAAAATTAACATAAGCACATGACTGCCACTGGAATACACAGTGCGTGCACAGTAGGCAGCCAGAGAGCCAGCTCCCCATCATCAAGAAGGTTCTGGGTTATAATGTTAGGGAGTTTGGGGCTCTGGTACAGACTAAAATTTATATAGAAGCCCTAACTTGAAACTATGTGTGGTAATAATTTCTTTCAGAGGAATTTATACCACACAAGTTCCAAGGAATTGGAGATTTAAAGATCTGAGATCAAATGTTCAGCTCATCCAAGATGCTATTCTGCACCATCCACCCCCCCTCCTTTAAGTATATTTCCTCATGTCCCTGGGTTTGGAGATTTGCTGCAATATCCCAGAGAAACTTATGAAGCTTTGATGAAATATCTCACATGGTGGTGGGTACTATTCGGCACAAAATCTGAAGGTTAGGCAGAAGTGAGACAAATACAGGGTCCAGAGTCAAAAGCCAAAAATGTCACAAAGTAACAGATGGTGTTCTTATTTCTTCCAAAGCTGAGTCAGGAAACGGAGTATCATTTTCTAGTTAGATGATGTGTGATAGAGCTGTATAGTGATGTCAGTATAATAGCCTGAATCCAAGCAAAACAAGGAATAATATCTCAAGTCACACTTTCCACTAAAGTCAAAGATGCCCTCCAAGGAAACAAAAAGTGTGCCTGGATTTATACTCTCTACTAAACTGGAGTCTTAATGATGTCCCCAAGGAAACAGAATGTGTGACTTTGTGCATACCCTCTTCTTTGGCCAGGTCATAAACCCATCCTATTCTTTTCCATTATTACATCAGAGAATGCCTCCAAAGCGAGACTGTAGTCACAGGCATGGGACAGTCCAGAATTATCGTATATCACATGGGAATTATGGCTAAATGGGCCATAATAATTGATTATAACTTAATATGACCCCTTTAAGAAACAGGGATATCTTTGCTATGATGATGAGCTCATATCAGAGTAGGGGGATTGAACCCTAATGGGAGGTCATATAAAAAGAGGATAATAAAGCACACAACGGGTGGGAGATAGACACATGTATCAGATTGCAAACAAAGACACACCAAGTTTGGAGGACAGATATCAAAAACTATCAAAGAGTCCCACAGAAGGAAGTAACACACCTGGGAGTTTGGGTTCCAGTCTTGAGACCTGTGAGACAATCAGTGCTTATTCTTTAAAGTCACCAACTTGCAGTTGCGGTTTTTGTAGTACTAGGTAACTAAGACAAGCTCCATCATAAAAAGTCCTCTGGTGGATGAGTTGGTTCTTGCACACACTCTCTTGAGAAATAGGAGTGAACAAAGACTGATTCTTTGGGATGTCTGAATATAAGCTATGAAGGACAAGGTGTAGGGGAGGGGAGAAAGGGGGAGGGATGGTAAAAGGGGTAGGAGGTAAGGTTGACATTGTGCACATTCCTTTTAATTCCCGCCCCCCCCCCCGTTTATTGTGTTTTTCAAGTTTAGACTACAAAGTAGGAATCACGATAAACTCTGACATTCCAGAAAGGATATATGAAAACCCTTGAGCCACAGGAGTGTTTCTTCTCTCTTGGATGTAAGTTGGCCTTAGCACTACATAGATGATCCTCCGTGTGAAGTCACATCTGATCTAGGAGCTAGCGCTGGAGGGGAGTGACACATTGTATGTGGGGCACTGCAAGTGGGGAAGCTGATTCACAGTGTGTGAATCAAATTCCTATTGAACTGGAGAGGGAGGAGTGTGACCCAGTTCAACTCTATCACCTGGTGGCCAGAGGCTGCATCTGTTTCTCTTTACTCCCACTGTTTCCTTTAGCTAGAATGAGCCACTAGAAGACCCAGATTTCAATATACTATTTTCTTTAAAATGTTCTTTTCTGAATTTGTATGACTTGATGCACTCCATTTTTACAGAAGCTGCGTGCAGGTTGTCTCATAATATTGTTCTGGGGACTTCGATTAAATTATGGGAGCTGATTATAGAATGTTATTGATTTTTTCAAACCTTTGTTTAAACAGTCCCCAATTGACTGCACCCCTCAGCACAATAAAATGAAATGTTGATCTTATGCCATTATGATGATCAGTTATGGATCAGGCCATTGTGATCCATAGGGGTTTTCTGGGATGATTTTTGCAAGGAGATTGGCAAGTCTTTCTTAAATACTAGCTCCAATAAAGTGGCCATATTTTATTTTTAAAATATGTAGGCAAAATTGATATTTTAAAGGCAGAGTGTACAATGATAGAAAAAATTTTCCTTTAACAATCATTTTATTGGTTTTTTTTACAACTCATCACTATGCTTACATACATCCATTAGGTCTAGCACATTTGTATATTTGTTGCCATCATCAGTCTCAAAACATTTGCTTGAAACCTTGAAACCTTGGGATCTGCTCCTCACTTTTCCCCTCCCTCCCACCTCCAATGAACCTCGATAATTTGTAAATTATTATGATTACTTTGTCATTCCCACACATCTCTCTTCACCCCCCTTTCTGTTGTCTGTTCCAATTACAGTAGATCCTTGTAATTGGTTTCCCCTTTTTCCCAATCTTCCCTCAACCCTTCTAGTATCGCCACTTTCACCACTACCTCTGAAGGGTTCATCTGTCCTGGATTCCCTGTGTTTCTGGTTACTGCCTATACAAGTGCACATCCTCTGGTCTAGCCAGATTTGTAAGGTAGCATTAGGATCCTGAGGGTCCTAATTGGAATTAGGGGGTGGGGAGTGGGAAGAAACATTAAAGAACTAGAGGAAAGTTGTATGTATCATTGTTGCCACACTGCACCTGGACTGACCAGACTTCTCCCCAAGAATAGACAAATGTTTCTTGTCTCCTGGGGTTTACATTTGGTGGGTCCAGATAGCTAGTCATTAAGCCATTGAGCAAACGCACAAGTGAAGCAATTTCAGAGAATGATCAATTCAACAAGAAGAACAAAGTGGGTGTAAGGCACAGGAGAGGTGAGGTGGCTGCGCATTCAGAAGAGGACAGCAATGAAAAGCCCTCGGGCGAGAGTTTCCCAGGGAGAGTGAAGAACAGAACAAACGCGTTGGTGGGAGGGAACGCAGTGTGTTGGGGACCCTAAGCGAGCCAGGATGGTTGCAATGACAATGAGTGAAGGCAGCTGGGAATGAGGTCGGAGAAGTGTGTAGGTCTGTTAGCCACAGGCTATATCAAGGAGAGAGACAGGCTCTTTACTTTAGTGTTACTTATAAATTTTGTGATTGTATTTAAAATTCTGCTCTTTCAGTCCTAGTGTCCCAATATCAGACTGATTATCATGGTAGATGAGAGAGAGAGAGAGAGAGAGAGAGAGAGAGAGAGAAATTTCCTCTTCTCAAACCTGCGTGGGAGGTCACAGTTACTATTGGATTCAAATTAGAGCATGCAGGAAGGAAGCCTTGGTTATCTTTTTCTCACTTGCCATCCACGGACCACAATCCCCCTGTGACACTCAGTGGGTCCTCATGGGGCAGCAAGGACTCAGTGGAAACTGGTTGGGTGGGCATTGTGCAATCAGGGGTCTGGGTACCAGGTGTGAAGAGAGGTCCACCATCATTAGTGTCAGCAACTTTTTGTCTGTGGTCACCCCAACCCTGGGGTTGGATTCTGATGAATTGTGTGTGAGTTGGGCACACATTCAAGAGTTTATCTTTTGCCAGAGTGTCACATATAATCCAGTGAAAATAAATTAAAAGCACATTCGAGTGGATTCATCACCTAATCGTATTCCAAAGCTAGGCACAATGAGCACTGCAATATTTTCACTAAATGTGCATGAAGTAATATGGTCATTTCTCAAAAGTGAGACAGAAAATTGCTGAACTAGCACTTTGATAATAGCAAAATGTTTGGTTTGCTTTTTGTAGATTATTACATATCTTCTGTGATGTTCTTCCAGTTGGAGTGACTTTTGTTTAAGAAACTGCTTTGGTTGACCTTTGGTTTCCAGCCCTTTTCATGGGGCTGCTGACCACCTCAGAGTTGTTTTTCGGTAGAAGCATGTTCTGCTCTTGGCCACCACGCGCCTGGCCAGCTGGCAGCACTTCATATGCCAGTGTTTGACAGCGAGGGGGGCAGGTGGGAGAGGGAGAGCATTCTGAGGGCAGGTAGACCTTCCCTTCAAAGTAGAAGGAGGGTCTTCAGAAACTATTCAGCCTATTCAGGAAGGAGAGGAGCTCAGTCTGGAAGGAAAGCTAGACTTTGATGATTTAGTGGGAGATATGTGCGCTTAACTCTGCAGTGCAGTCTCCTTGGTGAAGATATGGTTTTAGTTGTAGTGTTCGGGGAGGACTCTGGGGAGGGGATGGAAAAATGGTAGGTGGTAAATTGGGTTGAAGGAAGGAGTTTGAGAGGACTGGTTGAGGCCAGTTTTTAATATTTAAAGATGAAGACACATAGTACCTTGTTCCTTTTACTGTACCGTGATTGTGTTTCATGAAACGAGAACTCATTTTAATGAAGTTTAGTGAGTTTGTAAGGCTTTCAACTATTCTTTGCTTCACTCAAGGCTGGAATATAGGAGGTTAGCCTTTCATCACCTGCAAAGACCAACTTCTTTCATGCTGCTTTTCAGAAATAAAATGTCAGACTTAGAACTGTCCCACACTCCTACAAACTTCACATATGGAATAGTCTTGGACTCTGCATGTTTCAGTTCATTTTTTAGTAAGGAATGCCATCCTACTGAACCATGAGTGTAATTTTTAAAAATCTATGGGAGAACCCATAACTCCCCTTGTAGCATTTTAGGATGTTGAAATGACATCCTAACAGAGAACCCAATACAAGATATTTCTTCATTGAATCTCTGATTCTCATGCTTGACTTGCTGAATTTCTTAGTAGATAATGAGGTAAGTTTTGGACCACAGGCTCAGTCTGTCGTGCCATTTATCAGTGCACTGGTTGTAAGAATTTCGCAGTCACATATATAGTCCATTTCTTGCCCATGCATGGTATGTTTTTATGTGTAGCACTCATTGTTTTTAATTCTATGGGTTATGCTCTAGTAGGATCCTGGGTGGTACAGATTCTTAAGTACTGGGCTGAAAGCTTGTCATTTCAAATTGACCAAGAATTGTCTCTGGAGGTAAGCACAACAAGCAGTCTTAATTAGCATACATGGGGTTTTAGTTAGCATATATGGGGACACCAGGAGTAAGAGATATCTCTTTCAATTAACAACAATATCTTGAATAAATATGTGTCTGTAATTGGACTCTGGGTTCATTCCTCTGCTCATTCTGGTTAGGACAAAGACAAGGCGTCTTCATTTCCCTTCAACAGTCTTGTTTGTATTACTGTTATGTTTTGCTCACTTAGGAAACATAGTTCCAGGCTTCCTTTTCTCCTGCTTGTCACAGTCAAACCACTGGATGCATGTGATAAGTAGGCTTGCTGTGCCAACATGGCCAAAGAAGATGATAGGTTGGTTTGTTGTGACAACATGGCCAATGAACACATGCAAGATCAATTGAAGTGCGGAGATAGAAATGGCTGGGTGATCTCTGCCCTTGGTCTTTCACTCTTGGATCTTCCGCCCAGCCGGCTGCCTTGTTCATCCTGTGCCTCGATCTCCAAGCTACACTATCTGTGGGACACCTAATCCGTGAACTGTGTTGCTGTGAGTCGAGTTTCCTTCAAGCCCTGCTTCGCCACTCTCTTGGAATATACATCTCTTTAGCTGGGGACTGTTGGAATCTGTCATGTAGCTGACTATTGGTGACCTCCTTTGTTGTTTGCTGCTTGTAGCCAGATAGTCTGAATTGCTCTCCAGAGGATTATTCAGCAACCCTCAAGACTCGAAGGACTGCCAGCATATTAGCTGTCTCATGCAAGTGAGTTGCACCGAGCCATTTGTACTGCTTTATAGATTAGCTAACTATTTATTTTTTATGTTAGATATCCTTCTCTCTCTCCGTATATATATACATATATATATATATATATATATATAATTATTAGTGTCCTGGTATTGTTTCTCTAGAGAACTCTGTCTAACTCAATGTTTTTCTGTTCAGCTTGTCAGGGCATTCACAGCAGTTGCCTTATTATTTCAAAGTAACTGCAACTGCTTGGTTGTCAGTATCTGCAACTGAGATAATACCAAGATAATTGTCACGGAGTCAATTCTGACTGATACTGACCCCACAGGACAGAGTATAACGCCCTCAGAGCAGGTGGTGGTATTGAACTACTGAGCTTGTAGCTAACAGTCAGTTTTTAACACACTGCATCACCATATGTCCTTAGCAACTAACCTAAGTCTTGCAAACACTGAGTGCCAAGAATCACAGAATTTCATTCTGTGATATGTCCACCACAATCCCACCACCCAAAAGGCATTCAGCAAAGTGCTCTCCCAAGGAAATACAGATCTGACTCTATGGGTTATCTCCTCCAGCAGTGGACCAGCTGGCCATCTCTGGAGTCCACTCTCTCCCAAACCACTCCCTCTCCCATTAGAGTTCCATTTAGACTTGCTTGTGATCAAGTCAATCTCAGTTCAGACAGGCCTCTGTTTACAACATGACCCATCATAATTCGGAGAGAGTAGGAGCTCTCCTCTTTATGTAGACAATCAATGTGAATAATTTCATTTCCCTATGTGCTTGGGCATGAGCTTTCATTACTTACTTTCATGATCTTATATGGAGCTTACAAGTTTATGAACTCAGCATTCTCATTGCACTTTATGCAGGATAGGACCTGTTCGTGGGTCAGTCAATGCATAAGATTAGAGCCTCGTGGATAGTAGGGACCATGTTTTTTTTTTTTTACTTAATCTTTGTATACTAACCCTGTGCCTATGATAGGAACAAAGAAGCTATCCTGTAGGAGGCTAAGTGAGTGAGTGCACCCAGGGTCTTCTACACCTTCTCTGGCTCTGCATTTTTCTTGCAGTGCGATGCAATTGTAAAAGAAGTTCTTGAGTATATATATCCCCTCTGGACACAGTAATATCCACTACATTCTCTTCTTACAAAGAGCTGTCATGACAAGGAGTGACTGTTATTCTTTACTTCCTTCCTTTCCCCCTCTGCGCAGTTATTCCACTTCTTTAAAAAAAATCATTTTATTTGGGAACTCAAACAACTCCTATCACAATCCATCTATCCATCCATTGTATATCAAGCACATTTATACATTTGTTCCCATCATCATTCTCAAAACTTTTGTTTTCTACTTAAGCCCTTGGTATCAGCTCCTTATTTTTCCCTCCCTCATGAACCCTTGATAATTTATAAATTATTATTTTGTCATTATTGTACACTGTCTGACATCTCCCTTCATCCACTTTTCTGTTGTCCACCCCCCGGGGAGGAGATTATATGTAGAACCTTATAATCGGTTCCCCCTTTCTACTCCACCTTCCCTTCATCCTCCCAGTATCACCACTCTTATCACTGGTCCTGAAGGGATCATCTGTCCTGGATTTCTGGCTCCTATCCATACCAGTATAATCCTCTGTTATCCCATTTCTTTCTTTTCTTTTTCACTTCCAATTATCGGAATGGACCAGGAATGGTGGAAAGACTTGTTTCTGATTTAATTCAAAGAGTACTGGTGGTGTAGTGCTTGGTTGCTCATTGAAACTCAGCAGTTCAAAACCAATAGGTGCTCTAAGGGTGTGTTACTCCAAGTAGACTAGAGAAACAGATTCATGGACACTCCTATGTGTATTAGAAAGATATTTACATGCAAGAGCAGTTGGATATTGAGAAAACATCTCAGCCCAGTCCAGATCAAGTCCATAAGTCTGATATTAGCCTGTATGTTTGAAACCAATTTATAGAGTCCTCTTCACACTCATGAAACACATGCAATGATGTCAAATGCAGGAAAATCACAGGTCAGAGGGTGCAAAAGTCTTGTAGATCCAGTGGCAGTAGAAACATCTCAGCTCTGTCAAAGATCTCCTCATGTCTCCTCCAGTTCCCAGGACACCAGGGTCTAGGAGTGTGGTACCATGCATTTTGGCAGTAGAGTTTCTTTCAGGGAGTGAGCTGAGGGAGAATATGTCTCCTGCCTCTAAGGAGGACATCCAGAAATTTCCAGGGGAATTTCTTCTTCCTTCAGGGGAAGGCCAGGCCCACAAAGAGGCTTCCATTGCCTATGACCCAATTGACCGACTAGACTCCACGCCTTCACACTTAAACCTCTCAAGTTCCAAATTGGCACCAGATTATGTAACTACCACAAAGGGAGAGAGACAAGCTTTTCTGCTACTGCCAAAAGTTAGTCTTGGAAACCCATGGGGGAAGTCCTCTTCTGCCTTAACACGTGATCTGAATTGAGAGAGAGAGAGAGAGAGAGAGAGAGAGAGAGAGAGAGAGAGAGACTCAGATCTTCCATTTGCTCACTTGCTGACTGGCAACTTTGCTCTTTAACATCTCTGAGACATAGTTTCTAATCTGTCAAAAAGCCAGACTTGACCTACTGAGAGGTAACACAGGTAAAAGTATAAACACCACAGCTGATCCATATGACTGTGGCCATCATGTTAATAGTTCTGCATTATTCTAAGTGCTAGTGAGAGTCACTTCCATCTGTCTAGGATGGTTATCATATGCATCTTTGGTTCAACCTTCAATAGAAGTGCAGGACTGTGGTCTCCTGTTCTGGACATGCTAGACAAGTCTTCTGTCAATATTTGGAAGCAATTTATGTGTACTCAAGTAATTGAGTCCTTCTTAATTTAAGCTTGGCTAGTTTCTCACCCATTATTGGTATGGATTAAGTTGTGATTCCCCCAAAATTTGTGCTTTAAATTCTAACTCCCATATCCGTGAATGTAATGACATTGGGGAATTAGGGATTTCTTTGTGTTAGTCTGGGTAGACTAGAGAAACAAATTCATAGACATGCATATGGATATAGGGAAAGGTTTATGTACAAGAGGAATGGGACATTGAGAAAGTACCCCAACCCGGTCCAGTCCAAAGTCATAAGTCCGATATTAGCCCATATGTCCAATACCAGTCTACAAAGTCTCCTTCCAACTTACAAAGCACATGCAATGGCACAAGGACAATGACAGACTAGTGGGTGCAGAGTCTTGTGTATCCAGCTGTGATAGAAGCATCTCAGTGCAGGCAGGAGTCTCTCGGTGGCTTCTCCAGCCCCAGAGATCTGGTTCCAGGAGAGCAAGCCCCTGTAGCTTCTCCTCCATCTCCTCTTATCTCCAGGAACCAGGATCAATCAGCATGCTGTCATATCATCTTATCAGTTCTTCTCCCAGGAACTCTGTCTGGTCTCTCTACTCCAATTGGGAAATACTGTGAGACTTCCCAGAATTTTCAGGAGAAAGCCATGCCCACACAGAAGCCTCATTGGCTATCTCCAGAGCGACAGGCTAGATTCCACCCCTACACTCCCACTGATGAAATTGACATCAAGTACATGACCGCCACACTTTGTTATGTTAATGACCATTTCAGTGTTAAGTATATCTTAAACCAGAAGGTTTTGCTGTGTAAAAGAAGCAGATTCTGCACAGGCATGAGCAACAAGCAACTACAAAGGTGGGAAAGATAGACTCACGTAGAGATTGTTAAGAGATGCCAATCAGAACATGAGAGAAGTGGAGACCAGGACTAATTTCCACAGCAGATAGAGTCATCCCTTAAAGTCATTCCTCTAGATTTGGACTTCTATTCTCTTAGTCTATGAAAGAATAAAATTCTGCTTGTTAAATCCACCTACTTATAGTGTTTCTGATATAGCAGCGCTAAGAAGCCACAATACCTACAAAACTGGTGGGTATGATTAGAGACAGGTGAGGTGGTCAGACAGGGTCTTGTGGTTGCTGTCACATTTCATCTTAGCTCATTTTTCATCTGCATCAGGGTTCATGAAACTAGAACCCATTGGCAAGATCCACCAGCATCCCGATATTTTAGACTATTTGAGGAGCATCCAAACTTGCTTGTTCCTTTTGGAATTGTTATCCTTGTGGTACGAGTCAGAATTAAATGGTTGTGACAAAGGCCACTGGCATTTACCAGCTGGCTCTTCACAGAAAAAGTTTGCCAACTCTGGTTTGGAGAACAAAGGGTACGATCTCCCTCCATGTACAAATTGCCTTCATATGCTTGATATAAGTGCTGGTGATGTGCATGATATCATTCCTAAACTCTTCAGCCTGTGTTTCTGTTATATCTTGTGAAGCTAGTTTTAAAAGGCAATGGCCTTTTGTCTCAGGGTGAGAAACTTCCCTGACACAGACTGATTTCAGCGCTTCAGATATCTTTCCATTGGTGCATAGGCCTGTAGGCAATTTTGCTCCTAAAAGTGAGAGAGAGTTCTGGCTACTAAAATGGGTTTAGGGGTAGCAAACACCCATAATATCACCCTTGGCCCAGCTTGGTCTCACAGAGCACTGGCAGATGGTTAACTGTGTGTCTGTGAAATTCTTTCTGAGCATGAAGGGGCAGTGTGGATAGCTTCACCCTTAGACAGAGTACATTAGAAAGTGGATTACTATGACTTCCGGAGCTAGCCTAGAGGGAAACAGCAGAATCCTCAGAGACTTGCCTAGTTGAGCCCTTACAGGAGATTGTGGTGTTAGTTTGGCATGGTCATAAGACATATCCTGATTGCCTTGGTCAACCTAATAAACTCTTTTCTCTAACATAATGTACATGCTCCAATCACAGTCCCATTCCTACTTCCATAGTCCTGCCTGTAACTGTGATGCACTGGTCATCCAGCAATCATGCTTTCCTGATAGCTTTCTTTGCCCTGTCCTGTAATATTTCATATCTGAATTTCTGCAAAATCCTGGATGCCATTATGGCCTCTTGCTAATGCTCTCCTTCATCTGGATGACGCATCTTTGTCCAACCTCTTCCTGTTCAAAACTTTATAAAAGTTACCTTTAAGCTTTGTGCTCTAAAACATGACAACCTGCTGCAGTAGGTGAGGTTCCAGTTAGCATTCAGCCAGGGAGTGACAAGATCTCCACTCTATGCTTATTTGGTTGAAGTGCAGCTTGCCATAGAGATCAGAGATGGGGCTCAAGTGTGTCTGGTCCCACAGCTATCTTCCTTTGCACTCCATTCCTTCCACTTGGGGTCAAATTTCCTACAGATGTGTTCAAAGTGTTAGATCCTATTCCCCGACACAGGATTTCTGAAATGGATTATCCAGAGGTGAGATTTGGTCTGAAATGAAATGTTAGGCGGTCTGGTGCTGAGTCCCCTTCTTCACAGGACTACACACGTGCTTGTGAGATGATTACATGGCCCCAAATGAACAGAGGTCAAAGGCCATCCACACCTTATCTAAACCATCTCACAGTTAAATAATTTCTGTTTCTTTTCCTTTGCCTCTCTCCAATTGTTTCTACTTAGAATTAAAAATTCAACATAGCTTCTACTTAGAATTAAAAATAAACAGCCATACCCACCGCGAAAAAAATACAACTGAACACAGCACAACACAACACACTGCCACCAGGACCAGCACTCCACCCAGGACTCCGACTGCACTACCACCAGCAGGTGGCACTGCGTGACCAGTCATCTTCAGGCACAGCTCCGAAGGAGACCTCCCTGTGCACTAGAGGGTTTTTGCTTGTTAAAACATTTTGTTCATATATCTAAGAAAACCCGAAAGCCCATCTTATTATCTATGGAGCACTTGAGAAAGGAAGAGGAAATACATTCAGGCAAGAGGATTTATATTTTCCTTCAGTTTCTGAAAGTGATTCAGGGTCAAGTCTTGTTGCCTTTCAAGCCGTAGTCACTTTCACAGCCACATCCACACCTGTACCCACAGCCACTTTCTCCTTATTACTTCTGCTTCTTTTTGTCAAAATTCAGTTTTTGCTTTTTTCAAAACCATCGTGTGGGGAGCCAGCACATCTATCTTGTCATCCCATAGCTCAATCATGCCAAGCAACATTACACAACTGCTGCCTCTATCTGATTCCAAACACTCTCTTCCTTCTTGAACTCCTTGACCTCTGCAACCTTTACCCTCTGCCCTCACTGCATCCCCCCAGGAACCCTTGTTCTTGTTGTCTCTATAGGTTCATCCGTCCTGGGTTTCATATTCTGAAGAACAGAAAAGAATATAACAAAAATTTAAGAGGGCTGTCCACAATGACAAAATATATCAGAGATAAGCCTCATTACGTACATATTTGAAAATACCACAGAGAATGTTGAAAACTTCATCAGGCCCAATGTATATCAGAACAGGGATCAAGTGACAGGTGTTAACTGCCATGTCAGATTTATCAATCTAATCTCCTATCGTCGTCTCTCCAATTCTCTGTTTGGTAATGAGTTTATTCCCTGCTTTCCATTGTTGACAGAGGGGAGTCCCCAAAGTCTTATTTCCTAGGTAGATCTCATGAATGCTTCTTAGGCTCCCCTTGTCATCCATAGCCTCCCGCAAATCAGAGTCCCAGAATCTAGCCTCAGACACTATTCCCTCTGTGGCTTCAGATGATATGATTTGCAATCCTTCAGTCACTGATATCGGTATGCTTTTCACATCTGGACTTGGTTGACTTCTCACTTAAATGGCTGCTTGTTTGGAAACAAACTTTTAAGACCTCAGACTCTATCTGATAGCTGGTCACAATCTAATTTATATATAATATACATATAACATATACATACATCTATCTTATGAGAGAGGGTCTTGGTGTCCTAAGTCAAGGTTTGTTCTCCTCCCCACAGCAGTTCAAAGTAAGTTTCCTTCTTCAATCCTTAGGTTACAGGCATGGTTGAGCTAGAGCCCAATTCACCTAGTGGAGTTTCCACATCCGATTTCCTCTGCTGTGGTTTTGGAGCATGTTGTATACCTTGGAGGTCCAGAATTCAGTGCCCCACTCTTGTATGGCACGTGTATGGCACGTGCCCTGGGTCCCCAGAATGAGTTTAGAAACTTGGGCCAATGTGACGTATTCAGTACATATTGGTAGGGATATTTCCCACTTAGGCTCCTTATCAATATTTTTGGTTATTTTCCATTTGTTCCTCCCCCTTTTTCTATGAAGAGAGATGAACTTCTCTACTCCCAGACATGTCTGCTCCCTTGTCCCTCTCTTTGACTTGACTTTTCCATCAGTATGCCTCATCTCTCTGATAGGGATGTCTGCCAGTAAGAGAAGGCTCCTCACTACTTTGTCTGGCAGCCACTCACTGGGCAGCATCCGCCCGCCCCCCTCCCTCTTCTTGGCAATTTGATACCAGCTGATGGGAAGAGCCCTCCACCTAAGTGACCTTCAAGTTACACACCTGGACAGAATGGTGTACGGTTCACTGGCACTAGTCGGGCTCTCTACCTGACTGTCCAACCAACCGGATGTGCTGCAAGCTTGAGTGTATACTTGTCTCTACAGCAGCGGACTCTACAATGTCTGTTCTCTTGTGAAGGACTAATTTCACTCAGCATATTTCACCTTCCAGATCACTCTACATCATGAGGTGTTTCATGGGTTCATTGCTGCTTTTTAGGAATGTATAGTAAGTATCCCATTGGGTGTATAAACCAAAGTTTTTTATCCAATCTCCTACTCATGGGAATATAAGCTGTTTCCAGCTTCTTGCTATTGTACTCTGTGCTGCAATGGCCATAGGAGACCATATGATTGTTCGTGACTTGTCCCTTATTTTTTTTGGGGGGGGGGAATGTGTCCAGAAATGGCATTCCTGGGTCATATGATATTTCTATTGTCATCTCTTTTAGGAATCACCATATTGCTTTCCACAGTGGTTGCATGCATTTAGAAGACCACCAGCAATGTAAGAATTTCAATCATTCCACACCTCTCCAGCATTTATTGTTTTCAGTTTCTTTAAATTGAATAAAGGTTAGGAGTGTTAGATGGTGCCTCCTGGTTGTTTTTACTTGCATTTCCAGATGGTTCATAAATGAGAGGATTTTCTCATGTGTTTATTAGTTTAGCCATTCCAGTGTCATCCTTTGTGAACCATCTTTTCCTCACCTTCTCAGAGAATTATTAATTTTTTAATACAGATTTTATTGGGAGCTCTTAAACATTTAATATATCATCCGTATTAAGCATATTTGTACACATGTTGCCACATTCATCTACAGTATCTACTTGAACCCCTCCAGCATAAGCTCCTCTTTCCCTCTTTCCTCTAGTTCTTTATTTTTTTCTAACTCCCCATATTGCCCCTTCCCCCTCCTCCTTCCCCATGAACTTCCAATAATTTACAAATTGTTATTACCTCTTACACTTATATCTTACACTGTCTAATGTGTCACTTCACTCACCTCCTCGCCACCCCATTGTTTGCACCCCAGAGAGGAGCTCACATGTAGATCCCAGAAATTTGTCCCCCCTTTCTACTCTACCATCCCTCCACCCTCTCAGTGTCACCACTCCCCACTAAACTCAAGGGATTATCTATCCTAAATTTCCACGCTTTTGACTCCAATGTGCATCCCCTGGTCTAGCCAAATCTGTCTGGCAGGATTGGGATAATGATAGTTGATGGGAGGAAGCATTTGAGAACATTTCATTGCTACTACAGTGCACCTAGACTGGCTCATCTCTGCGCTCAAAGCCCTCTGTAAGAGGATATCTCTTCACTTATTGATGGGCTTTGGGTCCCCAATCTGAACTCCTTCTCATTTATAGTGATATATTTTTTAGGTCTTTGATGCTTGATACCGGATCCCTTTAACACCTCATGGTCATACAGACTGTTGTGCTTCTTCTCTGTGGGCTTGCTTCTTAGCTAGATGGCCACTTATTCACCTTCAAGTCTTTAAAACCACAGACACACATCTTTTGATAACTGGGCACCATCAGCTTTCTTCATCACATTTGCTTATGCACGTATTTGTCATCAGCGATCATATCAGGAAAGTGAGCATATAATGTTATGATTATTAGTGTTTGAAACCTGATAATTGATCTCTTTGGTATCTCTTGGTCCTATAAGCTGGTGTACTTCTTCCATGTGGGCTTTGTTGCTTCTGAGCTGGGTGACTGCTTATTTACTTTCAAGCCTTTAAGACTCCAGACTCTACATATTTTGATAGCCAGGCACCATCAGTTTTCTTCACCACATTTGCTTATGCACACATTTGTATTCTGTGATTGTGTTAGGGAGCTGCACATCATGGTATGCCAATTTAATAGAACAAAATGTTCTTGCACTGAGGAAATACCTGATGGAGGTCTAATGCCCATCTGCTGTCCTAATTCTAAGCCTATAAGTATATGCATATTGACCTATATCCCCTTCATCATATGAATACATGTTCCTATCTGTATGCTGTATTTAACTTCTATAAATACCTCTTACTCCCCAGTTCTTTTCTCTATTTCCCTATACCTCCTCCCATCCCATCATTATGCTTAACCTCCATTTGGGTTTCAATATTGTCTCTCTATTACATTAGTATTAATCAATCCCTATCAGACCTTCCACACCCACCCTGCCACCGATCCTGAACCACATGCTACTTCCCCTTGATCAGCCAACAGCCCCCCCCCACACATCTACCCTGGCACCATCAGTCCTGTCGTCCCCACCTCTAGATCGCCCATCGATCCCACTCCATTCAGATAGACCTGTAGAGAAAATAACATACTCCAAAAAAGGGTATCTTATAATGAAGTAAGAAAAGAAAAGAAAGCAATGAAAACAAAAAAATCCCCAATATCCAATATGTAGACATACATGCAAAAATGCAATAATAATAACAATATAAAAACCTACCAATAGTTTAAGGTCTGCTTGTTGACCTCCAGGAGTGTCTCCTGGTTGAGTGGGATGGGGTGTCACACTCTGGTCACAAAGTATATCTTTGTTTTTCTATCTGGCGCTCCATGTTCTGTCTCATACCGTTAGTATTTTTGGTGTGGTTGGGTCAGACAGGGTAAAATCCTGACCCTGCTTCTCCATTGTTGACCCCAAATTGTCTTCGGTCATTGAGGGTAGCTGTATTTCATTTTGGGATCAGCCATATGGTCCTCTCATTTTATCGGCAGTTCTGAGTGAAAATATCATCCTGAAGGCTCGGTGGGCCAGAATGTACTTCATTCTATCTTCCTCCCCTTTCATTTATTCTTGTGTACTCTGGTCAGAGATATCTCTCTCTGCAAGCTGCAGCTTGGATGCTGACCTCCAAGGCAAATGCCCTGGGGGAGAGGCAGGTGCCCTGGTAGTTGAAATTGGGGTTGTGTTCTCAGACCTCTCCACTGGTTCTCAGCTCTATTGCTTCATGCTACATTCACTTCTGAGAACACCTTATTTAAGTTTGATTCCTGTCTTCCTGTGGAGATATAAAAAATACACTCCTCTTGGGTGGATTAGTACCCCATTCCCTCTCTACTTAACAGCATCTCATCTCCCACATCCCAGCATCCCACCATAGTTGTCTACTATATGTAGCCCTGGATTTGGTAGTCCCAGCTGTACTACCTGGGCTTTCTCCCAGGATTTTCTCTATACTGTAGATTTTTCCCAATACCACTTTTGCATTCTTTAATTTTTTTTTTATTAAACTTACCTCAGTGGACTCATATTGTACATGTTCTTTTGCACTTGGCTAACTTTGTTCGGCATAATTTCCTCCAGTTCTTCCCATGTGGAGATGTGTTTCACTTGTTCATCACTACTTTTCAGTGATACATAGTACTCCATTGTATGTATGTACCACATTTTGGATTGCTTCTTGTTACAGGTTCATAAAATACTATAGACTTTAGTAATTATTTCTTTGTTAAATATCTTTTCCTAATCTTTGGGCTCTCCTTTTACTCTTTTAATGAAATCTTTCCATGTACACAAGTGTTTTATTTTTAATAGGTCCCATTCATTTATTTTGTCTTTCCTGTAGTGTGCTTCCTTTGTTATATGTGGTATCCCTGTACCAGGGCACTTAGATTTGTCCCGATTTTCTTGATGATACTGATAGCTTTGGGGTTAGGTGTTTGATTCACTTTGAGTTCTTTTTCTAAAAATTTTTACATGGGGTGAGATATAGGCCTTGTTTCATGGTTCTTTAGATGGATATAGAGGTTTTCCAGCCCTCCCTTTTCATGTAATGCTTACTGCACCTTTGTTGAAAACCAGATATCTGCCTACAGGTGTTTTAATTGCTGGGTTTTCTGTCCTGCTCCATGGGTCCATGTATATATCATTCAACCAGTACCAAGGCATCTTGACAACTGTGGCGGTGTAGCAAGTTGGTTTTGAGGTAGTGCAAGACCACCTTCTTTGTGTATTCTGCTTCTTATCTCATCATTGTGTTGCTGTGTTGCTGATTCTGACTCTGCAGGAGTGGGTGGCACAAATTCATTTGTCCCCACAAAGGCTACAGAGGGAAGGAGATTGGGAAAGCCATGGGACCAGCATCATAGTAAAATGTGCATATATAGGAGGTCCCTATCCCCAGTAAAAAGTAGCTCTCTCCTGAGAAATGGCAAATGTCCTCACAGATGAGGAGATACTCTCTTTGGGGTGTCTAGACATTCATTTAATGTTCATCTTTTTATGAAGGAAATCATTCCTTCAGTCGTTATTCTTTAATCTATGGCTACATCCATGCATTTCACAGACAGCTGGAAAATTATCACTAAAGGTTGTCTCCCACCCAAAGGCTCCTTGGTCTCAAAGTTGCATAATCAGAATCTTCAAGTGCTTTTTTCCTTGAATTGTGAGGCCGGAAAGCACTGGTCCTCAGTCTTTCTCTGCTATCATGCTTAGAACTTTCCTTAACCATAGCTATTGCCAATGCCATTGTCATTGTTTGGCACATCCTTTGCCATTATTGTCTCTCACATAGTGTGTGTGTGTGTGTGTTGTGATGTTTTCATGAAAGGGAAGTTACCTAAGCTGGTGTCACTTTGAGGATGTAGAGTGAAGAGGTGAAGTCTAGCCTGTTAATCAAGTCACAGTCAATGAGGCCTCTGTGTGAGCATGGTCTACTCCTGAGAATTCTGTGAATTCCTATATTCTTCCTTGGAGGCAGAAGGCATTCTGTCTCTCACCTCACTCCCTGAGAGACATTTCAGCTGACAAGATACATGGAGGTAGGCTAGTGCCCTGAGCTGGAAGAGCCACACATGGAGACCTACACCAGACTGAGATGCTTACAGCGCCACTGGATCCACAAGACTTCCCACCCACTGACCCATGATCTTCTGCATTTGGTGTCATTGCATGTGTTGTATGAGTCTAAAGAGACTTTAGAGATTGGAATGAGATACATGGGTTAATATTGACATTATGGACATGACTTTGACTGGAATGTTTTCTCAATATTCCACTGCTCATGTACATAAAGTTCTTTCTTGTACACATATGAGTGTCCATGGATTTGTTTCTTTAGTCTAACCAGACTAACACAGATAGTAATAATCCTAGTCATCTCAGATGAAAGAGGCCATCGTCAGAAAATGACATTAAAGAGAATGTGGTCTTTGCCCATAATAATTGCCCAACATGTGGTTGCTCTGCAGAGGAAAGCCCCTAGCCAACAATGGACAGTTCATAATATCATTTTTCTTGTGGAAAGGCAGAAACTACAATTTGCTTCATTACAATTCAATTCTTTCTTAAAACATACCCGGGGAAAGTCCTGCAGAGAAAGAGGAAATGAGAGCAAGGAAATGAATTTTTAAAAGCTCATTTGTTTTGCCAAAGTGCTGTGAATTTTGCCTCCTTTTCTTCTTTTGGATTAATTATGGACTCAATAGGCAACACAGTTGATATTTTGTTTCTTTGCTTTTATAAGGCTGTGGCCCTTCTTTCTCTTTTTCAATCTAAATTTT
>PVJH01018397.1:0-45442 GCA_004026705.1 Nesogale talazaci | reverse complement strand
AATATAAAAGGCGTTAGTTATCTGATGACTTAGAACATATGAAACCGCTCAGAAATTTCACAGCTTGGATGAAAGCTACAAACGCTAAGCCCTCACATTTTAGTGCATGTACTCAGAAATACATCAGAGTACATCCTGGGAAACATCAGAGTGCACTCTGGGAAACATCAGAGTGCACCCTGGGGAAACACTCTCAAACAAGCCAGAATGCTCACAGGCACCAGAAAATATATCACAGCCTTCTCGTCATTAGCCATGTGCCACAGATCAGCGCTTCATATGCTGGGATATGAAGACTAAAAAGAATAAAGACCTCACAGTCTGTGTATGAACCACAAAGAAAGCATAGACTTCAAACCCTGCAGTATGTAGCACCAGTTCTGAGATAGATCACGGAGATCACTTTCTGAAATGTACTCCCCAAACAGCGCAGAGGCATTAAAACTGGAGATTTACACCCACAAATACCTCAGGGAGTTCACATCCTGGGATATGTACCCCCTAACAGATTAGAGGCCATATAAAACCTGAGAGATACAAGGATAAATCAAAAGGCATTATTAAACAAAAGTATCAAAAATGGGAAGCTATTGTTTCCTGATACATGCTCCATCTAGGTCTACAGAGGTGGCGTTTTCATCTCGCTGATGTCTCTCTGAAGAATTTTCCGTGCTTCAATTTATACCATGTCATTATCAAAGGACTCAAATTGTGTGTCTTTTAAACATTGAGTTTGGGGAGGGAAGTTTGAAGGGACAAGATTAGGGTCATAGGGTGACTGGGGTAAGGGTTCTCAATGAAGTTCTCATACAATGGCCCTTGCTACTCTCAAAGAATGAACACGTACACTGTCATGCTGGGGGAAATAGTCCTTGAAGTAACTTTCCTGGCTTCGTCCTCATTGGTGAGACTTTAAATTTTCTTAAAACTTTTCATGTCCCTCAATAAAACATCTCAAGTTTACCCCTTGGGAATCCCCCCAAACCAGTTGCCATAACTCTTTTTATATCAACTTTTTTATTGGGACATATCATCTACTTCAACAGTCTTATGACATCAAAAAGAGTTGTACAATCACTACCATAATCAATTTTAGAACATATAACTTTTAAAATGGGGGATCAAATAAGATGTTACATTTTAACTTAACTATATCTATCATCTTTTCAGATGGTGAAGCTTAACAGGAACAGCTTGTTTTTCTCCTGAGTTGGGCTGTGATCTGCATGGACGACAGTTCGAAACCACCCGCTGATCCGTGCGAGAAAGATGGGCCTTTTTACTCCTGTAAAAAGTTATAGATTTGGGGCTGAGCCCCAGTGGCGTAGTGGTTGTGCGCGGGACTGCGGCCCACTGGGATGGAGGTTCAATTCCAGCTCCCAGGAGCAAAGGCTGGACCTCCTACTCCCACCACCTGAGGGCAGTGATGCCTAAAAAAAAAAAAAGTTATAGATTTGAATACCCACAGGGGTTGCTCTGAGTAGGCATGGACTCAATGGTAGTAAGTTTGGTTTGGGGCATTTCTACTATCTTCATTACTATCTATCTGATAATAAGGCTACTCACCACTTCCCAACTGTGGTCAGAGAGGATTCCCTGGAGGCTTAACCTATGTGGGGACTCTGCATGCTAGAACCTTCTGAGCTGATTGCTGTGCCTGGAACTTCACTGGTCAAGTGCTCCCCTTTGCAGACTCCTTTTGATTGGGTTTTTAAAAGGACTAAGACAAGAAGATCACTAAGAACACTTGCCTGCAGTCCTCTACTGATTGCAGAAACGCTTTAACACATGTTGTTTGGAACTAAACTGCACTAGATGCCTTCAAATCAATTCCAACTCGTGGCTCATAGCAACACTGTGTAGAACCAAAAGAAAGACTGCCCACTCCCGTGCCAGCCTCAAGACTGTTCCCTATTTGAACTACTCATCGTAGCCACAGGGTCACTCTAGCTCGGGGAGGGTCTTCCTCTTTTTTGCTGACCCTCTACTTTACCTAGCATCATGTCCTTTCCCCCTGGTCCCTCCTGATGACATGCCCAAAGTATATGAGGCAGAGACGTGCCATCCTTGCGCTGAGGAACATTGCCACTGAACTTCTTCCAACACAGATTGATCATTTTTCTGGAAGTCCAAAGCATAGTTAACATTCTTCATGGATACAATAATCTAACCACCAAACTGGGAAATATTCATAAAACACAGCAGAGATTCAACAGCCTAGAGAATAGTCCACAAACACTTCCGGGACTTCACATACTGCAACATCCACTCCAAGTTAGCTTAGAGCTCTCGCATCCAAGGACATGCACACCCTCACAAGTCAGTGACCTCACATCCTGAGACATGGAATCACAAAGCTGTGTCACACACAAGCCAAAACATCAGATATCTAGCCCTGTGCTTTACCTGTAATCAACCACACAGACATCAGAGCTCTCCCACCATGAAACAAACTACAACGCACACCCATCGGCCTCACACAGCACAACCTGGGCCGTGGTATTCATGTCTTAAAACAGCATAAATGTATTCTCCATCATTTTCAAATCAGAAATTGAAGAATGGGTCTTAAAGGGCTCCAGTCAAATGGTCAGCAGAACTGCACCCCTTGTGGAGACTCTAGGGCAGTGGTTCTCAACCTGTGGGTCACCACCCCATTGGGGGTCGAATGACCCTTTCACAGGGGTCGCCTAAGATCATTGGAAAATGTATTTTCGATGGTCTTAGGAACCAAGACACCACTCCTCTATCTGTCTCCAGGTGGGTCTGCCCACATGCAGGCAGACACGCCCACCTACGAGTACCCAGTGTGAAGACTATTATCCATGCTACACCATTCTTCAAGACAAAAGTTCATTTATTTGTAATTAGAAATAAATATTTCACAATATATAATTGCATATTGTTTTTGTGATTATCACTATGCTTTGATCATGTTCAATTTCTTTTTTTTTTTTTTTATTTTTTAGGCATCACTGCCCTGGTGGTGGGTAGGAGGCCCAGCCTTTGCTCCTGGGAGCTGGAATCGAACCTCCATCCCAGTGGGCCGCAGTCCCGCGCACAACCACTACGCCACTGGGGCTCAGCCCTATGTTCAATTTCTAACGATGAAAATACATCCTGTATAGCAGATTCATACATGACGATTCCTAACCATAGCAAAATTAGTTACGAAGTAGCAAGGAAAACAATGTTATGGTTGGGGGTCACCACAACATGAGGAACTGTATGAAAGGGTCACGGCAGTAGTTAGGTCAAGAACCACTGCTCTAGGGAAAGGATTTGCTTCCTTGTATTTTTCAGTTTCGAAAGCCCACTTAGAGTCCGTGGCAAAATCAGCAGTGTGCATCTTTGAACTCTTCTCTCGCCTCTGTTCCTTTTATACCACTTTCTGTGGCCCACCTTCCATGGTTCCATAGCCTTCTCTGGCCAGCTTGGCTCCTAAACACAACCAAGCCATGGAGTTGACTCTACTTCTGGTTCCCTGATTGTGTTTCAGGAGAGAACTAAGCTCCAGAGACTTCTCAATATCACTAATCTCTTTGGAAGGTGGCCACCAGGTCTTTCTTCCAAGGTACCTCTTGAGAGGTGCAAACTGCCATCCTTTCAGTTAGCAGCTGAGTGCATAAATGTTTGTGCAATCTAGGGAATCGGCCTATATCTAAGGGCTTCCGTGATTACGTTATAATCCAGGCTAATCTCCTCCCCAAATGCTTAACTTAAACACATCTCAAAAGTCCCTTCTGCCACATAAAGCAACCTATCCCAGCAGCCAGAACACGGGCATCTTTGAGAGTTCATCATTTGCCCAAAACATATCCTCCAATACTGCTCAGTGACCACAAACTGCTCAATGAGCTCACATCCTGGACAGACACGATGAGGCTTCACAACTTGGACACAGGTCCTGGATAAGTGAATTAATGCTAAGATGATAGGATTACTCCTGAAATGGTACATAAACAGCTCAGAGGCAGCCATATCTGACCTCCTGTCCAGGAGGACCTGCCTCCACCTGCCATCCTTTATCCACTATGACACCAACCATTCTAGGCTGGGTTCAATAATCGGTTGCAATGACCACACAGCACTCAGACAACGCTCACGATTTATGGGGATTTATTAGGGAAGTTAACAGGTTACCATAAGTCAGGATCAGTACAAAGCAAGGGTATAGTCACTGGTCCACAGCAACACCTTTCCTCAACCAGCAATCTCTCTGGTCCTCTGTCTCTCAGTCACGTGGTCCCCTGGCCTCTCATCTGTGGGCCAGGAACCCGGCCCCATGGTCTCGGCTTTGTTCCTTTGCTCTGTCCCAAGGTCTCCATGTCCCAGCCTCTGTGCCTCTGGGCTTGGCCTCCACCACTCAAGAGATTTCCAATGGGCTCCACTGATGGTTCTTCTTCTGATGGTCCTGGACTTTTTTTTTCCTGAACTTCTGAGATGGTTTTTACACACAGAGGTATGGCTTGGATGGTGGTGTGGTTTTTGCCTGTTGGCAGGCCTTAGAAACACAGGGGGGGGCTCACTTCACACCCTTTTAGTAAGGTGGAGACTCAATACACCCCACCTTAATTCTGTCCATCTGAAGAGCAGAGAACTTTCGTCAAAAGTGGGGTTATAAACACAGGCACAGACGATAATTACATATCCTCTGTAATACTGAGTATATCTCAGATGGTGACCCCCACCCAAAAAAATGACAAAGAAAACAAACAGACATACTGCAAACAGTTTTGGGGACACATGATGTGGGTTTCAAGACCTCACACTTTTAGCACCGACTCTGTGTACCTAGCGTCATGGATAGCTGCTTTCTTTTCCTTGTCTTTTGCAGAGCTGGGTCTTCCTCTCTGCAATACCAGGAAAATGGGCAGTCATCCCTTTCCTAGATGCCTACTGGATTCCTGCCAGGAATTTTCTGAGCCAGGATATTCCTTCAAAACCTTTCCCTCTAAGAAATCACCCAACCCAACTAGCCCTTCTTCACTGCATGCTGATAACTGAATAAGCCTATGACAGCCAGGCTGGGTGGGGATGCTGTCTGGACCGTGAGGAGAACTGCGGAACAGGGCTCTCTCTCTTCTCCACCTCAGCCCACCCCCACCTCCACTCTGATTGTTACACACCAATCACAGTGGAGGCCGAGCATGTCGGCAGTTCCTCATGGAGAGTGGCACATCCTGGGAGGTGCAGAGCCTTCCAGAATGTCCCCATCCTTTATCCTTCCTCCTAGGAATAGGTCGGGAACAATTGCAACTGCTAAGTGGGGAGTTGTACTGCATGGACTGCATGGCCCGCACCCAACCATCTAGGAAGTAAGACACTGAAATGCTTTAGAAAACAGAGACAGCATATTTATCCCTTTTACCTTGGGACTATTTTAGAGAAATGTCTTAGGTCCAACTGGGAGCAAACAGTCCAATTAGATCCTACTTGAAATTGGCAGCCCAGGAAACTCCAAATGTAAAAACAAAACCACCTGGAGTTTCCTGCACTATAAAGGCTGTTCTCCTAGGATGGGGTTTTGCGGGGCGGGAGCAAAAGCACTGTGAGTCAGGGAGGGAATGTCTGATGAGGGAGGGGGTTCCTGATTAAGGATTAGGGAAAGGAGGCATGAGAGTTACGACTGCTCGTGGGGCCTGCTGAACATGAGCGTGCACATCAGCAAACCCAGGGAGATGGTGGCCCCAGGGCACAGGGCTGAGGTGCTTGGTCAAGGGCCATGGTCCTAGTCCTGGCCCCACTTTGGATACCTGGGTGACCTTTTAGACTGGGACACTGATGTCCACTTTTACTTGACAAGGCTGTTGAGAGGAATGGCAGGTTGACAGGGATGTATGCAAGTGTTTTCAAAATCGCTACGTGTCCTGCAATGTCTTTTTTAAAGGATTTATCATCATTTGAGCAATCAAATGAACAACAGATGAGAAAAAAATACAACTGTGCCTACCAAAGAATGAGGCTCTACTTTATTTCACATCTGCAGCTCGGTTGTGTGCAGCGTCACCATACAAAAAGCGCTCGCTCCATCTAGCCCCGGTGGCAGAAATACAGAACTGAGTATTCTGGTCTTCCAAGAGGAGATCTTATTGAGGGTTCCGTTTGTCTTCCTCCTCCTATTTTCAATTTCTCAATTCTTCTATACAAACAATGGGTTTCTTTAGGTGCACAAACAACACCTATTATTGGCAACAACAGCCAAAGGAAGTCAAGAAGGAAAAATATTGCTTTGAAACCACATCAAGTTGGCTCAGAGTTGGGTCACCCCTTTCCTGGGTCCTGGACGTTGGGATTCTAGAAAGAAAGCCACATTCCAGGGACAGCTGGGAAATAGAGGGCAAGCACAAGAAAGGAACATGCATGAGGGGAGCGAAAATGAGGAAGAGGGGGGCATTGAGGGGACTAGAAATTGAAGAGGTAAGAAGAGAAATGGGGCAGAAAAAAAGGGGATAGAAATGTAAGGAGTGGGAGGAGAGGAGGATCAGAAGGATGACAGGCCAGAAGGATAAAGGGGGGTGGAGGGAAGTTCAGGATGGAGCAGGAAGGAAGAACTGAGGAGTGGAAGAGTGGAGTGGGGAAGGACAGGGAGAGTGAGCATGGGGAGGCATGGTGGAGATGGGGAGAGGAAGGCTGAAGGGAGAACGAAGTGCCACAAATATCTCATGTAGGGGGTTGGGATTTGGGATGAGGGCACTGATTCCTGGTACCATCTTCCAAAGAACTCAGACCGTGGGAGGACCAGAGCATTCACCCTGGACAACAGACCCAAACACTCCAGAGAATGCAAACTGGGCAAAGACACCCGAACAGTTCAAGTAGTTCTTAGCCGACACAAGTGGTTCTCGATCAGGGATGATTTTGCCCTTGGGGGTCACTGACAATATCTAGGGACACTTTGGGCTGTGAGAACAGAAGGAAGTAAGTTACTGATAGCCAGGTGGTAGAGGCCAAGAACCCTGCTTGTCGGTGTTCTGGGGCTACCAGACACGAAGGACACACCTGTAGCTGAACAAGTTGGACTCTTGATGCATATGGGTGTAGGAGAATGCACACCATGGGGAAGTTCCCCTTGGTTTTGAGAGAATCTAAGGAAGCAGAGGCTCACTAAAGATTAGGTGGGCAGAAAATGGAGATGATTCTATCTACAGGGAGGGCAGATTCAAGTAAGACTAAAGCTTAAATAACCGGGAAAGTAGCAGTCACTTGTTTGAACCAAAAGGCAGATGTTTGCTGTTTTATGGGTGGCATGGTGATCTCGATTTTCATCTGTGCTTAACTCAAATGATTCACTACCATCAAGCCCATCTCGGCTCAGAGCAAGCCTCTAGGTCAGGGCTGCTCAATACAGCAATCGACCTAACTTTTTTTTTTGGTTTTTGGGGCATCACTGCTCTCCGGTGGTGGGAGTAGGAGGCCCAGCCCCACTGCTGGAATCGAACCTCCGTCCCAGTGGGCCGCAGTCCCGCGCACAACCACTGCACCACCGGGGCTCAGCACCGACCTAACTCTTACGTGTAACCCTAACCCTAAGTCTAACAGCAACCCTCACCCTAACCCGTCTATTTTTTAACCCATGCGATGTACCCACACTAACTTTGTGGTGGATTTGCATATGCGATCGAAGTATTGAGCGCCCTGCTCTAAGCTAAGGAGAGCTGCCCCTCTGGGTTTTTTCCGGACTCTGTAAATGCTGGCAGGAGCACAAAGTCCCATCTCTCTCTCATGAAGTGCTCGGTGGCTTTGAACTGCCAACCACTACACCACTGAGGCTCCTTTGTCTGCACCTAGACAACATCATAAAGCAGCCTCACTTTATCTCATCGTATCGTAGTCTCTGAATATCCTTGTCTGAAGGTAGTGTTTTAAAAAAACACACACATTATAGACATCGAGGCAAGGTACACTCAGGGACTCTATTTCTGAGACGGTTTCCTTCTTTCTTTCTTTCTTTTTGTGGCATCACTGCCCTGGTGGGAGTAGGAAGAGACTGTTTCTTTTTACGGGAGTAGAAAGTCTTGTCTTTCTCCCTTAAAGCAGGCTGGTGGTTTTGAACTGCTGACCCTGCAGCTTGTGGCCCAGCTTGTAACCACTCCGCCACCAGAGCTGGTAGCACACAGTGCAATCATAGAAAAAAGCGTGATCTAGTAGGGAGTGCCAAAGCAGCTTCTAGGTGTCAAGGGCAAATCTACTTCTACCTTTCTTTCTTTTCATGAGAACCCACCTACAAAGCACAGACCACAAAGAGCTTTCTAGTCCAGAATGTCAACAATGGTCGAAGCTCAGCCACACTGCCCTTCACACAGAACCATCATCTCCAGGAAAAACCAAAACCAAGAACCAAACCAGTTGCCAACGAGCCGACTTCAACTCAGGGTGACTCCAGGTGTGCTGAGGGCTCAAGGTGGTCCATGGGGTCCTCGAGGCTGCGGCATGTGGAAGCAGATCACCATGCCTTTCTTCTGAGGCACCGCAAAGTAGGTTGTGAAGCACCAGCCTTTGAGTTAGCAGTGGAACACATTACCATTTGTGCCAGCCAGGGACTCCTATAAACTCAAATAAACAAAACAAGGCAAAGGGAAGCAAAATCAAAAACAAAACAAAACACAAGAAATTAGAAACCTATTGCCATCACGCCACTTCTGACCGCATCACTGCGACTGCACACTGCTCCATCAGGCTGTCTGGGAACAAGTCCTGGTGGGGCTGTGGGTTTCAGGGATTTACAGCTTTGGAAACCCACAGGGGCAGTTCTACTCTGTCCTAGAGGCTTGCTGGGAGTCAGAATTGACTCCATGGCAGGGAGGGAGAATCCTTACAGAGAACTTCCTCCTGTGGAGCCACAGGGTGGTATCCAAACTCCATGCTTGAGGTGAGTCGTGGAACACAAGTTATCTGCTGGCGGAGCGGTTGTGCATTGGTCTGCGATGCACAGGCAGCAGCTCAAAACTACCAGGGAGCGCCACAGGAGAAAGACGGGGCTTTCTACTCCCACAGAGTTCCAGTCTCAGAACTTCACAGGGGCGGCTCTGCCCTGTCTGATAGGGCGGCCCTGAGTCAGAACTGGCTGGATAATGTCTAACAGAAATCGATAAACACTAGTTGAGAGAAGTCACAATTTCAGACACGACCTCTCAAAGGGCTGAAAGACCTCCCACTCCAGATATGGAAACCCACACAGAAAAGGCAAATTGTAAAGAGACTCCCCCACCAAGGACCACCATTTAGAACACATCATATCATGGGAAACAGACCCCACACCATACCCCAAAGGCTCAGATATTTCACACCCTGGACATGGACATCAAACACCAGAGTCCTTATCCTCTCGGATACAGACCACAAAACAGTTCAGAAACCTCCCATACAGGGAGGGATAGTAACTCTACAAGAGTTCACCCGACACCGCCTTAACTAAGCAATCACGGGAACATAAGCAGCACTGAGATTGTGCGGCGATGATGCCCTGGGACGGTTGGCCGTCACTTCAGTAGTACCCGTGTCCAACCTAATCTATTTTCTCCAACTGCCATCAGTCCGTGCTGACTCACGGCCAGCCCTGGTGGGTCTCCAAGACTCTGTTGATGGGAGTAGAAAGCCCAGTCTTTCTCCTGCAGAGCTGTGCGGGTGGCTTCACACTGCCGACCCAATGTATAACCACATAACCAGGGCTCCGTAAGTGAACCTCAGGAGAATGTGAGGGACACCCCGCCAAGTGATGCTAACGAGAACATCCGTGCTCTTGTGGGGAAGGTCAGTCTTTTCACATGGCTCTTCTATCCATGTCTTGCTTGGGAAGTGGAAGGGCCGTCCCAAAGAGGAAGGCCTTCGATGTGGGGGTTGACACAGCAGCCGCAGCAATGGGCTCTGACACAGGAGCAGTGGTGAGGATGGGGCAGGACCGTGCTGTGTTTCCTTCTGTTGGGCAGAGGGTCCCTATAGGGCGGAACTGACTCAAGGGCACCTCACAACAACAACAACAACAACAACAGTATCCATGCCTTTGTAACTTCCCCCAAACACCTGAATGAGACTGCAAACAGAGCAGGTGAAGCACTAACAGACACTGAGCTTGGTCAGCTTAGCAACTGTTGCTTGGGCTGGAAGAGCATTAGCTCAGAATCAGGAACAGAGGGAATTCCCAGGACCATCAAGCAGAGCCACAGTGTCGGTCCGGGTAGACTAGAGGAACAAATTTCAGAGACACGCATAGAGGTATAAGGAAAGGGTTTATACACAAAAGAAATGTGACCCTCAGAAGGCATCCCAATCCAGTCCAGTGCAAAGTCATAAGTCCAATAATAACCCATATGCCCGAAGTCAGTCTATAAAGTCTGCTTCCGACTCAGGAAGTCACAGGTCAGTGGGTACAGAATTCTGGCGCTGGCAGGGGTCTCCCCATGGCTCCTTGCTTCCAGGGCTCAGGTCCATCAATAGCATGCCACTCCAGCTTCAGAGGTCTGGCTCCATCAGGGCTAAGCCCTGTGGTCTCTCCACTGGCTACTCCAGTCTCCCCGCCGCCGCCATTCTGTGTTGCCTGTGGTTAATCATCTCTGAAACTAACTCCCAACAACTGGGGAAAATAGCTTCTCATCTTCACGAGGGAAATACCGCAAGATTTCCCAGGAGTCTCAGGTGAAAGCCATGCCCACACAGAGGCCTCATCAGCTACTCAATGGCTTTCTCCTGATTAACAGGCCAGACTCCACCCCTACATTTCAATTCTAAAATTAACATAAGCACATGACTGCCACAGCCACCAACTGAGCACATTTGAAATCGCAACATGGAGTGGTACAGGCCAAGACCATAGCAGAGGTCAGGGGATGGAGATCAGGGGATAGAACGAAGGAGCCACACCAAGACAGAATAGAGAGGTTGTGCCAAAGCCTTCAGAGCAGACTGTGAGGCAGTGAGGTGGAGCAGCTGGTGAGCTTCCTGGCCCACAGAGGCTGAAAGCAAGGAACCATGTGGCTGAGAGGCTGTGAGGACCAAAGACAGATGGCTGCTGGAGAGGCACTGCTGTGAGCCCCTTTTTCCTGAGCCTGACTTGTGGTAACTATTAACTTCCCTAACACATCCCCCTAAGTGTGGATTTTGTCTGTGAGTCCTGTGTGGCTGCTATAACAAATTATTGTGGGTTGGTGTCAGAGGAGAGTACAGGAAAGATGGCGGGCGCATGTCTGAACCCTGCCCTGTGGCAGTCGGCCTTCAGTTAGGGTGGAGTTAGATTCTCCTCCCTAGTGAAGCTAGAGGGGTGATGAGATGTGGCCTCCACACCATTGCCACCTCTTCCCAAGTGTCATGGGCTTGCAAGACAAGGAGCCATCGCAAACTGAAGAAGACAAGAGAGATATGACTCCTTTTTCTTTTTTTTGGGGGGGGGGCATCACTGCCCTCAGGTGGTGGGAGTAGGAGGCCCAGCCTTTGCTCCGTGGAGC
Organism: Nesogale talazaci; assembly: GCA_004026705.1. Classification (NCBI taxonomy): domain Eukaryota; kingdom Metazoa; phylum Chordata; class Mammalia; order Afrosoricida; family Tenrecidae; genus Nesogale; species Nesogale talazaci. Next base: position 34,001 of record PVJH01018397.1, on the reverse strand, counting down.
TGGAATCGAACCTCCATCCCAGTGGGCCGCAGTCCCGCGCACAACCACTACGTCACCGGGGCTCAGCCTTTTTAATAACATGGTTCTTTTTCTTTTTCTTGAGAGATATGACTCCTAAAGGCAATGTGGGGTCCTACAGTTGACTCTGAAACTGGGAAGAAAAAAAACCCTCAGGGGTGGGAGAAAACGGTGGGGTTTGAATACAGTCTCAGTGTATATAAGAGTAATGTGAGGGGCTGAGCCCCGGTGGCATAGTGGTTGAGTGTGGGACTGTGGCCCACTGGCTTGGGGGTTCAAAACCAGCGGCAGCAAGGGGGGTAGCTCCCACGACCACAAGAGGGATGCCCCCTCCCAAAAAAGAGTAATGTGAATTGCTCGTGAACAAAAGAGGCTGGGAAATCATTTCCTGGTTTTGCTGAGCCTTCCTAGCAGTCATTGAAATACCAATGCAATAAAAAGAAAATTCAACTTTATAGGGGCAAAAATAAATCTAACAGAGACCGAAATCCACAAACCACTTGGAGACTTCACACACTGTGTCAGAGGCTCACATATCCAAGACCCAAATATGTCACTGAGAGACTTCACACTTAGCTCCTAGGCCTCATGCCCCGAATTGAGAATCCACACTAAGTTAGAGCCTTCGCATATGGGATATCCTCCTACTTAACTTTAGCCCCCGGCCAAACATTTCTCCCACCTGATGCCCCCAAAATTATTTTTTAAATCCCTCCATTTAAAAAGTGAGTCAACCCGGGGCTTAGGCCTGGTGGCGTAGTGGTTGTGCACGGTACTGCGGCCCACTGGGATGGAGGTTCAATTCCAGCAGCAGCTCCACAGGAGCAAAGGCTGGGCCTCCTACTCCCACCACCAGAGGGCAGTGATGCCCCCCCAAAAAACAAAAAAGTTAGTTAACCCTTGCCCACCTCAAAACTACACCCTTCTATTGCCACACCAGCCTCAGCATTCCAGAACATCAACCCACGATGGCTTTCTTTAGTCATGTCTGGCTCACCCCAAGCTCTAGCCCTCGACACAGGCCACTCTTTATCCCAAGGACACCTGCTGGAGGACGATCAGGATGAGCCTGTTTTGAACTGCAGGCCTCGGGCAGGTGCTGTGGTGAGTCAAGAGGGACGCAACAGGAATTGTTCTAAAAAAGAAAAATAAATAGAAAAGATGACACACACTGCTCTCCCCCAACACCCGGTGTGCAGCCCTTACAACCAAAGATGCACTACCTATCGAGTTAATTCTGACCTATAGCGACTTTATAGGGCGGAGCAATACTGCCTCTGTGAGTTTCCGAGGTTACAACCAGCAGATCTGATGGTTTCGAACTGCTGACCTGGAGACTAGCAGGTCAACGTATAACCCACAGCGCCACCAAGGATCCTTCCAGTCCTTGAGTGAAAGTTCATGAGTAGACCTCCCATATATGCCCAAGCTTAAATTGCCGAACAGAAGTTGATCTCAGGTCTCGTTTAAAAAAAAAAAAAAAGTACTGCCTTTACAACCCGGAACCTCAAGGCAAGAGCCACGGCACCTGCGCGGAACCAGCGACCAATGAGAGAACGGTGCAGGACCGGAGGAGTAGGTGGTGATTGGTCGGCACCTGAAATTGCAGCTTGGAAACTTTGTTACCCTGGAAGTGCTCTTGCAGATAATCTGATGGCCAATCAGAGCTGAGGGCGGGACGACCCACCCCCTACTCACCTCAGAGCCAATCACCCCTCGGGACCTCCCAGCACGCCCCGGATGTTGAGTTGAACCTGCCGATTAGTCCAGGGACCGGAGGCCGAACCAGAGAAAGGATGTTGGAAAAGACAGTTTCGAAAGAATGGAAGGCTTTGCTCTCGCTTCGGCAGCACACATACTCAACATTGGAACGATAGAGAGTCGAAGGCCTTGCTCTAGAGTGGGGCCTGTCCAGACAGCGCCATGCCCTCCTATGGCTGTGGTTGTGTCGACCCCCCCTTCCCCTGCACTGGTGGTACCTCCCAGTGGGGACCGGTCCATCACGGCGTCGGGTTAGGGTTAGTCCCAGGACTGTTGTCCCCTTAATTATTCATTCGCACTTATCGCGTTCCCTTAGTGTGTGTCACCTGGGAAGGGCTGTTGCATGTCCAGAGTATCCTTCAGTTCACGTGCACACACTAAATAGCGTCTTTCAGGTGTTCCTCGCCCCGCCCGCCCCTCCCTCCGCGTTCCCAAATAGACCACTCCAGGCCCAGCCCCCTGAACCTTTTAAGGCAAGCCATTTCCAAGGATTCCAACTCACGCCCTAGAGTGATGGGGAAGGTTTCCGTGAGACCTGTCTCTTATTCATCTATACCAAAAAAAACAAACTCACTGCCATTGAGTCGAAGCCGATTCAGAGTGACCCTAGAGGGCAGGGCGAAACTGTCCTTGTGAATTTCTGTGTGTGTGTAACCCATACCACTGATGGAAGTATGGATTTAGCTGGCTGTAAAAGAGAGGACTTTTCCCACTAAAGATTCGTTCCAGGAAAGGTGATGACGTGTGATTCTCTAGTTTCCAGATCTTCCCAGTACCGAGAACTGTGCCTGACATACAAGTGCTCACAAGGAAGTCTGTTGAATGAATGACAACTGGGAGGCAGCAATTCCACGCATGAGAACGTGCCCCAAAGAAACATTCCTGCACGTGCATCGGGAACCCCAACCTAAGCACCCAGGGCCTTGGCATCCCTTCTGACGCACAGAGAGCCTGCATCGGCTTTCGGAGACTGTCCATCTCTGAGGGAACAGGCAGACAGCTGCTGTTTTCTCCCACACAGCGAGCTGTCAGCCCCAGAAACCCACAAGGTGTCTCTACGAGGCAGCACTGACTCAGTGGCAGGGACTTTTGCATTCTGCCCTGGCGCTGAAAGAGATTGAGACTCCTGCCTGCACGTGCGTACCCCAATGGCTTGGAGACTTCATGTCTTTGGGCACAGGACACAGAACACATGGGATACATAATCCAAAGCGATGCAAGGATCTCACACAAAAGCTCAGCGACCTCACACCCTGAAAAGCCACCACGAAACCGTCTGGAAACCTCACCCGTTGGGCATTACCCGAGAAGTACGTCATGAAATGTAGGTACCCAGTTATTTCAGAGACCTCATACTCCACGCACACAATACAACCACCCTGGGGCCTTCCCGATGGAGACAGAACTTTCCCAAGCAGTTCACGTGCCTCATACGTTGGACACAGACTCCCAAACAACTACCCTGGATTTTTTGTAATGTGTTGTCAAGTCAATTTTGATCCAGGGCAGCTGAAGAAATGGCATGGGGACCACATCTGTCCCCAACCTTCAATAGCGCTAAGGAGAAATCAGCCCACGGCCACTTGCCGTATGGCAGGGTTGGATGTCCCCCAGCCTCCGTCTTTTACCCTGTCTGACACCAACCATGCAATGGCCACACAGAACTCACAGACAATACTCACTATTATGGGAATTTTTTTTTGGGGGGGGGGCATTTGTTAGGGAAGTTGACAGGTTACAAAATTTTAAGGATACAGTTCTTTTGTCTGCAGCACTTCTCAGTCATACCTTGCTGGCAATCATGTCTGGAACATGGCCTCTCAGCCATGTTGTCCCTTATTCTGTCTCTACTTGTAGCTCCTCTGTTGTGTCTCATTATCTCATGCTGCTGGATCTCACTTGCGTCCCACTGGCGACTCTTTTCTTGATGGCCACAGGGCTCCTGCTCCTACTTCTGAGATGGCTTATTCTTATATACAAAGTGGAATGGAAAAACTCACCAATCCCCTCTATCAGTGTTTCACACACCCTAGTTTTGTCCCACCCAATCCAAAGACTTGAATAGAAATATATATGAGGTCACGAGGAATCTGAATGGGACCCCTGGTAGGATAGTGGGTATGCATTGGGCTGTGATTCTCAAGGTCAGCACTTCAAAACCACCAGTCAGTTCCATGAGAAAAAGATGGGACTTTCTGCTCCCACAGATACAGTCTCAGAAACTCACAGAGGCAGTTCTACCCTGTCCTATAGTTTTACTATGAGTTACATTGACTTGAAAGCAGTGACTTTGGTTTTGTGTGTGTATGTGTGTATTTGAATTGACTCAATGGCAGAGGTTTTTTTTCAAATATATACCACTTGCTTAAATTATAATTTCCTGAAATCTACATAGCATTTTCCGTTTAGAAGCACTTGCTTAAAAAGCTCTTTGTAGCTGCAGTTCATGGTGTAATATAAAAACACTGTCCCGTGTACAGGATGAAAAAATCGTTTGTAAATTACTAAGGGTTCAAGGGGAAGGGGGCCAGGAAGGGTAATATAGGGAGCTGATAATGGGGGCCTGGAGGGAGGGAGAATGTTTTGAGAGTGATGATGGCAATGGGTGTGTAAAAGTGGCCTGAATACAACTGATGTTGTTAGGGATTGTGATGGGAGTTGTAGGGGCCCCCCAATAAAATGATTAATTTTAAAAAGGGGGGAGGGGAAAGGGGAGTTTTTTTTTTTTAAAGAGGAGCTTATATCAAGGGCTCAAGTGGAAAATATTGGGAAATGTATGTGGAAATATGTGTACAAATGTGCTTGATACAAATGATGTCCTGAATGTTGTAGTAGCTGTAAGAACCCCCAATAAAATTTTAAAAATATTAAAAAAAAACAACACTGTCCCGTTACTGTGAAGTGGTTTTTACATTTGATTCGGTAAAGCACATGTTACCTTGTGTGATAGAACTGCCTTTTCCATTCTTCAGAATTGCATCGTGCTTCTTGATCAAGGTTATTAACAAATGTTTACTAACCAAAAAGGCATCATTCTCAAGTTTTAATTCTTTATTCAAAACTACATAGGAAAGTCCCTGGGTTGCACAAACAAATTGGTGTTGACTAATAACCAAAGTTTGGTGGCTCAAATCCACTCAGCAGTGCCTTAGAAGAAAAACCTGCTTTAAGGTTGTGGCCATTGAGTCCTTGCATGCAAATGTGCACACATTACAAAAATATTTTGTGACATCCATGTAAAAAAGTTGAATTACTCCAAGGATAAAATTTCTTTTCTTAGACATATCATCTGGGGTCTAAAAGGTTTGAAAGTAAACAAGTGGCTACCTAGTTCAACAACGCCCACATAGAAGAAGCACACCAGCCTATGTGACCACGAAGTGTTAAAGGGATCAGTTATCAGGCATCAAAGAACTAAAAATGACATCAATATGAATGAGAGGCATCAAAGAACTAAAAATGACATCAATATAAATGAGGGGAAGTACAGATGGGGGACCCAAAGCCCATCTGTAGGTGAAACAACATCCCCCTACAGAGGGGTCTCAGGGAGGAGGTGAGCCAGTCACAGTACAATGTAGCAATGATGAAATATGCAACTTCCCTCTAGCTCTTCAATGTTTCTTCCCCATCGCTATCATGATCCTAATTCTACCTTACAAATCTGGGTAGACCAGAGGATGTACACTGGTACAGATAGGAAATGGAAATGTGGGGAATTCAGAACAGATGATCCCTTCAGGAGCAGTGGTGAGAGTGGCGATACCAGGAAGGTGGAGTAGAAAGGGGGAACCGATTACAAGGATCTACATATGGCCTCCTCCCTGGGGTACAGACAACAGGGAAGTGGTTGAAGGGAGACATCGGACAGTGTATAATATGACAAAATAATAATAATTTATAAACTATCAGGGTTCGTGGGGGAGGGGATAAGCAGGGCCAGAGGGGAAATATGAGGGCTTAAATGGAAAGAAAATATTTTGAGGATGATGGCAACAAGTGTACAAATGTGCTTTGCATACCATGGATGTATGTATGGATTGTGATAGTTGTATGAAGCCCCAATAAAATGATCAAAAATATATTTTCTTGTTCATAAGAAAGCAGATCCTTTTTAAGAATACTAAAGACTCAAAACCAAACTCACTGCCATCGAGTCGATGTCAATTCTTAGCAGCCTTCCCTATCAGACAGGGTAGAACTGCCCTGTGAGTTTCTGAGACCAACTACTGACCGTAGAGCAGCTTGACTTCAAATTGCAGACCTTTGGATGCCAGCCTACCACAGGACACCACACTCCTGGAGCTTCTATTTGTTTTGGTTTTGTTTTTTAAGAATGGCTTTACTGTGGGAGTGTGAGGGAGGGAGGGGATAAAGAGAGAAATTGATACCGAGGGCTCAAGTAGAAAGAGATTGCTTTGGAAATGTTGATGGCAGCATAGGTACAAGTGTGCTTAATGCAATTAAATGATTTGTACAATTTGTACAATTAAGATTTGTAAGAGCCCCCCGATGAAATGATTAATTGAAAAAATAATAATAAAATTAAAGTAATCTGGAAAAAATGGCCATGCCTCTAGAAGAGATAAACAATTTTCATCAAATCTTTAACACAGTCAATGAAGTTCTTTTAAACTACAACAGAATGCTTCAAATACACTGCTGGCTCTTCTTTCAAAATACACAATTCTACCAGAGGCTTGGAGATGTAGTAAGTATGCATTGGGCTGTGATCCACAAGGTCGACAGTTTGAAACCACCAGCCACTTTGTAGGAAAAAAAAACACTAGGCTTTGTGTTCTCCTAAAGAGTTAGTGTCAGGGACTCACAGAGGCAGATCCATCCTGTCCTATAGAATTGCTATGAGTCCACTATAAAGATAATGAAAACTGTGAACAAGAAGTCAACTTCGCCCACTAGACTATTTAATAATCCAACAAGAATCTAGTGGAATCTCTTGCTTAGAATTAAAGTATGATTTCAGGGCTTTAAATAAGTTGAAGATCCTATCTGCTGCATTTGTTAAAGATAGCCAATGAAGGTGCTGAGCCCCGGTGATGTAAGTGGTTGAGTGCGGGACTGCGGCCGAGCGTGGCGGTTCAAATCCAGCGGGGGCTCTCAGGAGCAGCGGTGAGTAGCTCCCACGACCACCAGAGGGCAGTGATGCCCCCCCCCAAAAAAAGATAGCCAATGAATTTTTGAATGTGAGAGAATTGAAGAATACTGAATGCCAACAAAATCTTTTAGTTGCGCAGTTTGGACAGTATAAGTGTTGAAGAGAATGATTTTTCAATTTTTTTCTATTTTATTTTATTAGCGACTCTTACAGTTCTTATCACAATCCATATATATATATATATATATATATATATATATATACCCATTTTGTCAAACACATCTTTACATATGTTGTCATCATTTTTTTCTTTCTTTTTTTGGGGGGGGGCATCACTGCTCTCCGGTGGTGGGAGTAGGAGGCCCAGCCCCACTGCTGGAATTGAACCTCTGTCCCAGTGGGCCGCAGTCCCACGCACAACCACTACGCCACCGGGGCTCAGCCCGTCATCATCTTTTTCAAAGCATTCTTTCTGCATCAGTTCCTTCTTTGCTACCTGAGCAATAAGAAGGCCCAGTGGCCCTGTGGCACAGGCGGCATTGAACAATGAGCTCTACTTACAGATGTTAGTGGAACGGATGGAAGAAGGGTTGAAGGTCTCCAGAAAATCTGCTCTTTCCCTGGGGGCTCTGAAAAGTATCACTTTCAAAGATGCTGCTATAGTTAGGGTTTCATCCCTGAAGGTTACTGTAGTTCTTTCAAGAAGGATGTTTTGGATTACATAGTGACCCCAGACATTCATGCTCACGTGGAACCTGTGAATCTGACCTTATTTAATCAATTTGAGATAAGCTGAGATTGGAGGAGCATGCTCTCTTTTGCCATTATACTAGTACTCATTGGACACGCAGGAAAGGAAGATAGTCGTGGGAAGACAGGCTAAGCAACGCCACAGCTTGCCAGTCATCACTGGAAAGTGGAGCCAGCAAGGAGTACTCTTCCCTGGAGCCTTTAGCACCTTGTGAGCAAATTCAAATCAGGCTAGCCCTTTCATCCAACTCAGCAGAATATGCACCAATCCACAAGTTCAAAAATCTTACCTCCATCTGGTCGGGTTCTGGTCAACTTGGCATAGGCTGCCTCACTGAGCCTCACCAGGGTGCCCCACCTCATTTAACCACGGGCCCCTCACAAATTCTCAACAACCCCAGCCTCCTGGGGCTCGGTCATAACACAGGCTTGGTTCCCACAGAATTCTTGAAACTTCAGAGCAGCCAGCCCCTTCTCCTCTCTCCTCTAGTCCCTGTGAACCAGGCCCACAGGTGTCAGTGGCCAGACTCAATCCTTCTTTCGTGAGCGGTGTTTCTCCCACTCACTCAACAAGGGGATATAGGTGTTCAGGTTGCCTGCAGGCTCCCTTCAGTCCCAGAGTTTTCCCTCAGAGATCCTGATTTTTTTCAGCACCAGGAGCAAATCACTGGTTACAAATTCAAGAAGCCAAGCGACCTCTTTTTTTCCTTCAGTCTGACAACAACTCTAGGGCCAGTCTTTTCTAATGCAAATGTCCTCAGCACTCAGGCACTGTGTGGGGCTTACCTTTCTAAGCCTTCTTGCAAACATTTCTTTAACAACCCATTTCTTAACAGACTTACAAATTCTATTCATATTTCCAAATAATCATTTCCGTCACAATATATCAGTAACAATAGAGGGAAAAATCGATACAATCTTAGTATAGCCAGATTGTAAACACAATTCTTAAACAGCCAAATTCAATTCTTTCTTATCTAAATTATTCCATTCATATGTAATATGGCCTTAATCCTAGGACACATTAAGCCAGGACTTGCCCTTCTGCCAAGGGCGTTTTTTTTTTTCTGCCAAGGGCATTTTGACTTAACATTATGACTTTTGCCTCAGAGAAAGAAGTTCAGGAGACATTTTCGTGCCCCCTCACCTGGCTGCAAATTTGACATCCACTATCTTCATATGTACCATTTTCAGTTAGGAGTAACCAAAAACAGTTTCTAAGAAATGTTCACTGCCCAAGCCCTTTCCAGATAACAACAGAGGGAACCACGTGGTCATGTCCAACTTTCAGCTAGTCAGAGGAAAAAGTGACCCCAGAAGAGGGCAGACGCCCCCACCCCCCACCTTCACAATCCGTTTCTCTAGCACCCCTCTCCCAAGGTGTGTTAGGCAGGGTTAGCTAGAGAAACAAGCCCAGAGACTCAGATATGTATAAAAAAGTTTTATATCAAGCAGTAATTATAAATCGAGAGAGCATCCCAGCCCAGTCCCATATGGATAAATTTGATACTAGTCCCTAAGTCTCTCTTTAGACTCACGCAGCCACAAACAGTGACGCAGAAGGCAGGGAGATCACAGGTTGGTGAAAACCTGGCTAGGCGCCTGGCAGCTTAAGGGTCAGTGACAGAGATTGTAGGAAGAACACACCCTCAGGGCCTGATTGACGTGTTGGATCACACTCTTACCCTTTTGCCATACTCCTTAACAATTACAGACTTGGAAACCCACAAGGGGTCGCTATGAATCAACATTGACTCCATGTCAAGGAGTTAGCAGAGGGCCAAGGACTTGCCCCAAGTCACACAGTGTGATGTGGGCAGTAACACTGCAGCAAGAAATTGCCATGATGCAGCTAGAAAAGGGGTCCTCCCTTCGCCTTGAGAGCACCTTGTAAACACGAAGGACAGCCAAAATGACCAGTAGTCCCAGAGGGAGGTGAAATCCCTGAGCAGGTTCATTTGCCCTGATGGTAGCAGGAAACCCAGACCAAGTTGCCTCTGGATTTGTTCCAATCAGGACTTGTTTGACCTTTTCTGCAATGAGATGTATTCCATGTGTCCAACTTCTATATCTAGGTCACAGTCACAGGGCCACCAATGTGTAGACTGCCCTTTGAGACCACTGATCTCAACTGCTCATAATCTAGAAGAGGGAACCAAGGCCCACAGAAGGCAAGGACAGACCCCAAGCAGCTCCGGTGCAGACTTCGGGCTAGGACTCAGCTTACCTTGTCTGCCTGTCTGTGGGAGAATTGCTTCCCACTGCTGACCCAGCAGCCCCGCCCCCCTCCTCTCATCACATGGGGGCTAGAGATCCTTTTTTTTCTTTTCATTTTTATTTGTATGGTGAAAAAATTGTACATTCTGATCATTAAAATTTTTTGAACAAAAAAATAGTGTTCTGATTAAATTGCATTTTATGTTTGCAGGACACTTTGGACCAGATTTGCTTTTACTTGGTGGCGGGCATTACTGCCCTTTGGTGGTCGTGGGAGCTATCCAGCGCCGCTCCTGAGAGCAGCTGCTGGATTCGGAACTGCCAAGCCCGTGGGCTACAGTCTCGCACTCAACCACTTATGCCAGCGGGGCTCAGACCCAGATTTGCTTTTTAAGCTCTGTATTCATTCACTCTTGTCTGATCAGCTTCTTCTTTCACTCACCTGAAGTTCTTTTCGTTCCCTGCCAATCAGACAAGGCTGATGGGAGTGGCTCTTGAGCCTCCTTCATGGTCAGTAGTTCTCCATTCTCTTATGTGAAAAAGAGCCAGCACAGCCATTTAAACTTCACTCAGCTCCAAGAAGGAAAAGAAGAAGGCAATATTTGTGGAATACATAGTGCATATTGGTGGCGGTGTCTCATGATGATTTGCCTGCTTGCTTCTTCTGTTTGATCGTATCTTTTGAAGGCAGTGGGTTTTTCTCTTGAGTTTCTGACTTCTTCACTTTTGGACTTTCTCAATCTCAGCCATAAGGAGATCTGAGAATGTGGGTCTGTGTATGTTGTGGCCACTGCCACAGTGAGATCCCTTAAGTTTTTCCCCCCAACCATGAGGATGAATTATAATTAGTGTAAACCAAAAACCAAACTCTCTGCCATCTCCCACAGTCTAAATCAGTCAGCGAAATTTGACACCATTTGGACAGTGAGTGATGGGGAGGAGGGACATTTAATGCAGACAAATGGCAATCTATGGGGAGGCCTGCCCATCCTCAATAAAAAGACAATAGCTTTTATTGGAGGGAGGGAGTCTCTGTCATGATCTCCTCATGCATTTGTTAAAGATTTGAGCTCTGGAAGTGTAGCAGCCATCTTGAGACCACGGAGCAAGAGCAGGAGGACGAAAGTCCTTACGCTGAAAGAGGATCAAGACGAAAGACGAAAGGGAAGTTTGAACCTGAGACTGTCAACCTCAAATGTTCTGATAACAGGAATAAATGAAGACACTCTAATAAGGTTTTCTTCCACTCGCAGGTAAAAGAACGCTACCTGACCAAAGTTATTAAATTATCTTTCTCAGATGATCTTTCAGGCTACATTCTAGCATTTCTGATTTTACTACACAATTTAAATAGCTTAAGTGTCTTCCCTCAAGTTCTAACAAACTTCAAATTTGGTGGGAAGGCAAACATTGTCTTGGGAGTAGAAGTGCATTCTATAAACAAACACTGCCCCAGCTATCCCAAGTATTGTCATGTGGCCTTGGGTTTTCAGGAACTCAAATGACCCTGGTTTAGGAAGTCCTGCCTGCTCCGCTGCTGGTTTTACCACGGCGTGGTCCTGTGATGGGAGAGAGAGCATTGGTTCTTGTGGTGAAGTGAGATTACTTGGATTGGCTCTTTTATCCATGCTTGCATAACTCCCAACCAATGATTGGGCGAGACCATGCAAATGAGGAGTATGAAGCACAACTAGTGGGGATTGGCTAGCTTTCATTGCTATTTTCCTGTGGATAGGGGAACCAGTTTAGAAGCAGCAGGAATGGAGAGAATTCCCTGAACCATTAAGGAAAGAAAGGAAATAGAGTAAAGTGACCCGATGTCCCGCTTTTTAACATTTGCCCCACGTCCCACGGCATTTTGAAATTAAAATAAATATATTGCAATACTATTTTTGCATTCTATGAACATTTTTGTTGCTCCATATAGACCAAATTTTTAATCAAGATCACCCCAGTCACTGGTGTCCTGCTTAAAATCTGGTCACTTTAAAATAGAGCCACCAGTGGAGCAAGTTCAAAATCCCTGCCTGAATGGGACAGAGGAAGAAGAGAGCATGTCACGCTGAGACCAGAGGCTGGCGCCAGGAGACCATGAGACAGGGCAGAGGAACAGTGCTGCAGCAGAAGGTAAAGCAGCAGGTAAATTTCCTGGCCCATGGAGGCAAAGGTTAAAAGACAGGTTGAGGACCAGAGAGAGGGGCTTAGCTGCTAGTTGAGAGGAAGTGTTGCTGTGGACCAATGACGGTGCCTTTAATGTTTTCTGATCTTGCTTGGCTTGTTGCTGTTGCTGTTGTTGTTGTTGTTGTTGTTGCTAGATACCATTGAGTCATTATCAACCCATAGAAACCTTATGCACAGCAGAAAGAAGCACAACCTGGTTCTGCGCCAGCTTCACAATTGTACCCCTGCCTGAGTCTATTGCTACAGCCACTGTGTCAATTCATCAACTCGAGAGAGTTTTTCTCTACTTTGATGTCCTTCTTCGGGAACTGGTCTCTCATGACAATGTGTCTCAAATGTGTAAGACGAAGTCTTGCCATCCTTGCTTGCCTTTAAGGAGCACTCAAGCCACATTTAAAGACAGATCAGTTTGTTCTTCTAGCAGTCCATGGTACTGTCAATATCCTTCTCCAGCACCACAAGGTAAATGTGCTGGTTCTTCTTCAGGTTGCCTTCTTCAGTGTCCACCTTTCACATGCATCCAAGGCAATGGAAAATATCATGGCTTAAGTCAGGTACACCTTAGTCCTCAAAACAACATCCTTGGGCTGAGCCCCAGTGGCATAGTGGCTGTGCGCGGGACTGCGGCCCACTGGGATGGAGGTTCAATTCCAGCTCCACAGGAGCAAAGGCTGGGCCTCCTACTCCCACCACCAGAGGGCAGTGATGCCCCCCAAAACAAACAAACAAAAAAATCCTTAATTTTCAGTACTCTGAAGAGGTTTTATGCAGCATATTTACTTAATGCACTACATCTTTTGATCTCTTTACTGCTGCTTTCACGAGCATTTATTGTGGATCCAAGCAAGACAAAATCCTTGACATATGCAAGTAAAAATCCTTGACAACTTCAACCTTTTCATGATGTTAACAATTGGTCCAGTTGTGAAGGTTCAGGTCTTCTTTATGCTGAGCTGGACTCCACACAACAGGCTGCAGGCCTTGATCTTCATCAGCAAGTGCCTGGAGTCCTCACTGTCAGCAAGCAAAGTGGTCATTTGCATACTAATGGTTGTTTTTTTTGGCATCGCTGCCCTCTGGTGGGAGTAGGAGGCAAAGGTTGTTAATAAGCATTCTTCAAAGTCTAATGCCATATTCTTCTTCATATATTCCAGCTGTCCAGCATACAATTTGAATAAGTATGGTGAGAAGATACAACCCTGACCTATACCTTTCCTGATTTTAAGACTTGTTCTGTTTGTACAACTATCTCTCAATCCAGGTATAAGTCTGCAGGAGCAAAATGATTTGTTCTGGAATTCCCACTCTTCTCAAGACCATCCATAGTTTAATATGCTCCACACAAAAGAATGCCTTTGCAAAGCCAACAAAACACAAGTAGACATCTTTCTGGTATTCTCTGCTTTTAGTCGATATCCATTAGACATCAGCAATGCTCTCCCTCACTCCACGTCCTCTTCTGCATCTGGTCTGAAGCTCTGGCAGCTTCGTGTCAATGTTCTACTGCAACCGTTGTTGGACGATCTCCAGCAACATCTTACTTGCGCATGTCAATCATATTTTTCTACACTTTAAACATTCTGTGGGGTCACCTTTCTTTGGAATGGGCACAGATATAACCCTCTTTGTCAGTTGGCCAGGCAGCTGTCTTCCAAATGTCCTGGCACGGTTGAGTGAGTGCTTCCAATGTTTCTCAGCTTGGTGAAGCATGTCAATTGGTATTCCATCCATTCCTGAAGCTAATGCTTTCAGTGCAGATTAGACTTTCTCCTTCATCACCATTGGTTCTTGCTCATCTCCTCCTGAGCCAGTGGAATGTCAACATCAAATAGTTCGTTTGGGTTCAGTGGCTCTTCACTGCATCTTTCAACGTTTTGTCAATCTTTCAAAGACTGGAGCTTGAGACTTGAATTTTTTCTTGAGGTCTTTCAGCAGAGAAGTAGAGTGCCGTGGGAGCCACGACCTTGCTTGAAACACTTGCTCATGAAAATCAAGGCTCTCAGTCTTCCATGTGGAGTAGAACTCCATGAAAAGACCCAAATTCTTGGGCTGAGCCCCGGTGGCATAAGTGGTTGAGTGTGGGACTGCGGCCCGCAGGCTTGGCGGTTCAAATCTAGTAGCTGCTCTCAGGAGCAGCACTGGGTAGTTCCCATGACCACCAGGGGGCAGTGATGCCAAAAACAAAACAAAACAAGACCCAAATTCTCACAAATAAGCCAATAGGCAACATCACAATAAGTAGAAAAAAGATTGGCACTGTCAAGGGCTTTGTCTTGCTTGGATCCACAATGAGTGCTCATGAAAACAAGGGACAAGAGCTCAAAAGATGCATTGCTTTAGGTAAATCTGCACCGCCAGACCTCCATAGGGCAAGGCCGTCGTGTGCACCAGGAAGGTATTCTTCAACGGCCTCTCTTAGGAAGTAATCTCTGAATCCATACCTCCAGCGTCATTACTTCCCCAACCTCCACGGCCCTAGGAATATCCCCTCCCTGTTCAGTGTCAGCAGAGCTGTCCACAGCACAGTTTGTGTGGCTGCAGTGTAGCTAACCCAGGTCTCCCTCGGTGCGACAGAAGATTGAGTGACTTGCTGAGAGCAAAAGAGGAAACAAGCACTTTGATCAAACAAGGAGTAAGAAGGGAGTAGAGTCTCCAAGACATACTCCAGGGAGAAAAGAGGGGGCTACACTTTCATACATACATAAATACCAGAAAGTAAATTGAGGGTATTATATAGCAAATTTCTGAGGACTGATCAGGAGTATGCATTTGGGCAGGCTTACCCTTCCTGGCTAGGAAGTGGCTTATTGAACTCCTCACTTCTGAATGCTGAGTTTGGTCTGGTGACATTTTTCTGGTGACATTTTTTTTTTATTCCCTGACCACACTTCTTTTCTTTCTTTATTTTTTTTTATTTTTTATTTATTTATTTTTTTTAGGCATCACTGCCCTCGGTGGGAGTAGGAGGCCCAGCCTTTGCTCCTGGGAGCCCGAATTGAACCTCCATCCCAGTGGGCCGCAGTCCCGCGCACAACCACTACACCACCGGGGCTCAGCCCCACACTTCTTTTCTTCTGGGGTCAACTATAGGTTGCAATTGTCCATTCTGTGCGTGTTCGGTGAGCCCGATCTGGTTATAACAGATACTCACTTGCTGTGGTGGGATACTTTCCCAGGAGGAAAGGGCTCAAAAGCAACAGGTTATCAAGAAAGAAAGCAGAACTGGTTAGTTATAGATACTATACAAGGTATCCATTTCAACACCTTATGGCAATATCTCATACCCTAGAGGTAGGGTCATTGGGCGAGCTGTGCAATTTACAGGCTTGGGAGTGCTCTCCTGAGGAATACCCTCTTGTTTATCCAAGTGGCACCACAAGTGTGCACACTCTTGTGTGTGATGGTCTGTGTGATCCCAGGAACGTCCAGACTGTCATCTGTGTGACCCTGGGCATATTCATACCTCTGTCTACATGACCCCAGTGTTGTCCATTACCCAGTCTGAGTGAATCAATGAGTCCCTTGAAGTGCCCCCACCTTCTATCACTCTACAGCTGTCTCCACCTTTGTCTGTCTTAGTTCAGGAGTGACACATCCCATATTTTTCATTCTTCTGTTGTAGTCTGAGTGACCGCAAGAGTGTTCACTACCCAGTCAGTGTGACCTCAGACTTCTCTTCATCCAAGTCTATTTCACTGTGGGCAATGTTCACACCTTGGTTTGTTGAACTACAACAGTGTCCACACTTTCGTTAATCTGACCCCAGAAGTACCCACATCTGTGTGACACCCAGAGTGTCCATTCCATTTTCCACTGTGTGTGTGATTCCAAGAGTCTCCACCCCTGCAGCATGGGTGACTTCTGACATATCCCAAACTCCTACTGAACACCACTCATACAGAAATATTCACATTCTGTTCTGTATGACTCTGTTCTATATGTTCTCTTCTGTATGTGTTTCTGTGATTGTGGGGGTAACCAGCCCCTCACAACTACAATGCATTCAGTAAGTGCAACTGTGCGGTTAGATATATAAAGATTGTAAAAAAAAAAAAAAAAAGGGCTGAGCCCCGGTGGCGTAGTGGTTGTGCACAGGACTGCGGCCCACTAGGGTGGAGGTTCAATTCCAGCTCCCAGGAGCAAAGGCTGAGCCTCCTACTCCCACCACCAGAGGGCAGTGATGCCTAAAAAAAAAGATTGTAGTAAAGTCACAGAGAATAAGAGAGAAGAGAAGGTAAAGTAAAGGAGTCAGACACATTTCTTGGTAACATGCTCATCTCCTGGATGGCCATGATCTCACCAGCCAGGTACTCGCACAGCACAGGCAGAGAGGGCAGAAGAGGCTCTTTCTTTATTTCTGGCCAAGGCCCTTATATACTTAGGGGTGTGATTACAGGTAACCAAACACATCACAGGAAGGGGCTGTACAATAGGCATACCCATCACAGGAAGGGGATGAGCTAGGGATGTACACGTAATAGGAAGGGGAAGGACAAGGGTATACATGTGACAAGATGGACAGACCCTAGACTCAATTTGGCAGCCTAACCTTGATCAGCCTTGAGTGGGTTTGACCTCCCTGGGCTTCGAACAACCTACTATCCCTATCAGAAGGCAGTGAACCCCACTCAGGGTGTGACAGAGTATACAGTCCGATTGCTCTGGATCAGCTATTCTCAACCTGTGGGTCGCAACCCTTTTAGGGGTCGAACGACCCTTTCACAGGGGTCGCCTGAGTCCAACGGAAAACATGTATTTCCAATGGTCTTAGGAACCAAGACACTGCTCCTTTATCCATCTCCAGGCGGACCCGCCCACATGTAGATACGCCCATATACAAGTACCCAGCTGTATGCTTCAAGACAAAATTTCATTTATTTGTAATTAGAAATATATATCTCACAATATATAATTACATATTGTTTTTGTGATTAATCACTATGCTTTAATTATGTTCAATTTGAAAATACATCTTGCCTATCAGAATTTATGTGATGATTCCTAACAGTAGCAAAATTATAGTTATGAAGTAGCAACAAAAAATAACTGTGTGGTTGGAGGTCACCACACATGAGGAAAGGGTCTGTATTAAAGAGTCTCGGCAGGTTGAGAAGCTGCTCTAGATGGCTGACAAGCCGTAGGGAGAGTAACCTCTGACCTGCTTTCATTGACCTCCAAGTGTATAGTCGTTTGGCATGTGTAGCAAGCAGCTAGGCTAGGGGGAACAGTTTGGGAGAAATCTTTCTGTATCCCACATGTGATCACAGGGATGCCCACACAATGATTGCATAAACGCACGTGCTTGACTTTAAGATTCCTATCCACCTTCTGTGAGTGTGACTCAGGGAAGACTCATTCACGCAGTTGTTGAATGAACCATCTTGCCTTTACCTAACCTCCAACACCATTAAGTAGGCGCTTCTATTCCTGTTTCCCTTCACTTCCCCCAGTGGGCCAATCAGTCCATTTCTAGCCCAGCCACGCCTCCCTCAAATGACCCAGCCCAGCCACCACCCTTGCAACTTTCGTAGACAACAGAATCCCAGGCTTCCAGCCCCCTGTTGCAGAGTAGTGGAGAGGCCGCTAGTAAGTGCACCTCTGATAAAAGGAAAACATTTCAGGATTATGTAGAACATTGTGATGGTTCATGTGCTGTGCCAGCTTAGCAAAGCCAGGAAATCCAGTATTGTGTGGTTGTTCTCCATTTTGTGATATTATGTAATTATCCTCCATTTTATGTGCTTTGTAAATCCTAACGTCTTTACATGTTCAAGAGGCAGGACTGGTGTGGGGTGTATTTTAGTTAATAAATAGCCTTAAAAGAGGGTGTGACCTAGTCACACTCTTACACAAGTCACACGTTTACTGGTGCCAGGAGAACTTCCTTGGGAGTGGGACCTTATACATATACACATACCCTATTCACATGCATATATACATATGCTTTGGCAAGGCTTTCCCTTGCTCTGGATCCTACATCTGGCTCATCACCTGAGCTCTGAGTATTGGGACTTGAGCTAGTAGCCTGCTGTCTGCCTGCCAATTCTGGGATCCACCAGCTTCTGCAGGCCTATAAGCCTGTTTTCTGACTTGCCAACCTGTCACTGACTTCCCAATTGTGAATTCATCAGTCCCTGCAACCATGTGAGCCAGGAGAGCCTCAATAGATTTGTGATTTGCCCGCCTTCCCCAATCGCTTGAGCCATTTCCTTGAGATAGCCTCTATGTGTATCTAATGTGCATATCTATTTGTGTATGTCAGGAGCCCTGGTGGTATAGAGGTTACGTATTGGGCTGCGATCCACATGGTTGGCACTTTGAAACCTCCAGCAGTTTCATGGGAGCAGGACTGAGATTTTTATTCTCCTAAATAGTTACAGTCTCAGAAACCCACAGGGCATCACTGTGAGTCAATATGGACTCTGTGAGTCACCATTGACTCAGTGGTTGTAAGTTATATTTATATATGTGTGTCAAAAATGCATTGCTATGAAGTCATAAACATTTTTATTAAGCCAAAATATCAAAATATGAAACTATTGCCTCTCAACTACCCTCCATCTAGATCTACACACTGCTTAAGGGGGAGTTCCCATGTCTCCAACCTTTCTAGAAGTCTGCAGTCTTTGATTTACTTCGAAATGGCAAGTTGGCATTCTTGGGGAACTATTAGTGTTTTCATCTTAAACATTCTCTTGGTTTGGGGAACCAGGAGAAGTCTGAGGGGCAGACCCAGGCTGTTGTGTCCTGATGAAAGCCTGCTACAGCATACCTGGTTATTTGTGAACAAGGAACAAGTGCGTCGCTGTGATAGGAAACAATTTCTCTCTCTTTTTTTTTTTTTTTTTTTGTTGTGGGCATCACTGCCTCTGGTGCTCGTGGGCGCTATACCCAGTGCCGCGCCTGACAGCCGCCGCTGGATTCGAACCACCAAGCCCGCGGGCCGCAGTCCCGCACTCAAACACTGATGCCACCGGGGCTCAGCCCAACAATTTCTTAGTACAACTTTCCTGGCCTTTTCTTCATCAACACAGCTTTCAATTTTCTTAAAAATTCTTCCTGGCTGAGCCCCGGTGGCGTAGTGGTTGTGCGCAGGACTGCGGCCCACTGGGACGGAGGTTCAATTCCAGCAGTGGGGCTGGGCCTCCTACTCCCACCACCGGAGAGCAGTGATGCCAAAAAAAAATTCTTCCTAATAAGCCTCTTTGCTTACTTTGTATCTTTTGATAAAAGCTATCAACATCACCCTTTTGGAATTCCCCCTAGAAAGTTTCCATAACCTTCTGAGCTGACCTCTCTACCTTGAATTTAACTGGCCTAGCAGAGCCTCTCAGAAGCCACTGTGCTGATTGGACTTTTTTTTAATGAAAGAAAACAAACCAACAACCCGCTGTCATCAAGTCAATTCCAACTGTTAGCAACCCTATGTAGGGCTATTAAGACTGTAACTCATCTTTCTCCTTTGAAGCAGATGATGGGTTTGAACTGATGACCTTGTGGTTAGTAGCCCAAGGACTAATGATGAGACCAAGACAAATGTATTACTGAAACAACTTGTCTGCAGCCACTCGCCGACTACAGAGGCATGTTTAAACAGTTTGTTGAGAATAAACCCATACATGTATAAACTGGAATCTCAGTAATAATATTTTTGACTTACCCTCATGCATTAGTTTCACTTCTGTTTTTTTTTTTTTTTTTTTGGGCATCACTGCTCTCCGGTGGTGGGAGTAGGAGGCCCAGCCCCACTGCTGGAATTGAACCTCTGTCCCAGTGGGCCGCAGTCCCGCGCACAACCACTACGCCACCGGGGCTCAGCCCTAGTTTCACTTCTATAGAGAACCCAGGCCACTGGTGCACCAACAGCAGGCCTCAGCTCATGGCCCTCCCATTCTTGCCCCTTGATCTCTGGGCACTGGGCCCAGAGGGTTGTCTAGAGGCCTCAGGGCAAGGACAACTTTTTCCAGCTTTGTCCACTTCATGCTGTGCCTTGTGACCTCCAGGCTGCCAGCCAGGATGTGGGGTAGGCCATCGCAGAGACAGGTGAATTTGTTAATATTTCTCTCTATGGGTTTTTCTGGTGTGCTGACATTCACTCCCCGACCTCGCCCCCACCCCCACCCCTTCCTCCTTCTGTCTTTCTTTCTCTTTCACCACAAGCAGAGGGCAGCAGAAGGCCCTGCTTTAACAACCCGAGTGCTGGGTCTGATCTGTGTGCCCCTCTGATGTAAACAAGTGCTAAGGCAAGAGGCTGGGCTAAGGGCTGCTGGCTCCCTCAGGGTGGCTTAGGGGAAGTAAGTTCGTCCTGGGACAGGTGGACAAATGTAAAAGTAGTTCATGGAGGGTGTTCTTGAGGCTGTTGTGATGGGGCCATGTGGAACCACGGGGCTGACCTTGGCATTGAACCAAAGAATTCCAGGGTCGGTGACCCTCTGAGGAGCCCTGGCGGCGCAGTGGTTATGCATTGGGCTGCTAATTGCAAGGACAGCAGTTTGAAATCACCGGCCACTCCGCAGGAGAAAGACAGAGCTTTCCACTTCTGAAAAGAGCTACAGCCTTTCACAGAGAGGACCGTAGACCTGGCCCCACAACGACATGGCGTCTCCTCACTGAACCACAGAACTATGGAGGGCAGTGCTGGAGACATAGTGTGGGAACAGTGCTCGCTTTGACACCCTCACCCCACCTCCACCCCCAAACTGGGGTGAAGCATAAATCGAGTGCGATGAGCAGCAAGGGGTGAAGTCGCTGAGGAATTCTGAAAATAGACTTTGGACTCAGGAGGTAGGGCTTGGCACCTCATCAGACCCGATCGGAAAACACTCATAAGGGTCTGCAGACAGACCTGGAACTATTCATAGGCGGGTTCTTTTGGTTTAGTTTTTTTTTTTTTTTTCTATCTATCTGTATGAGATAGACAGGACAAAAAAATCCTGAGGAGAAAATAACAGGACCTCTGGTTCCTGGGGGATATGAGAGAGGAGGAGGTGGGAGAGAGTAAGGGGGGGAGGGTAGCCACCAAACTCAGGGGTAAGAGAAAGCAAGGAACCTAAGATGAATGGCGAGGGGGCATAGAATGCCTGGTGGGATTCAATCAAGTGCAATGTAGCCCAGAGAAAGTACAGAGAGCAGAATGAAGGTCAAACATGGTACTGGGACAGGAGAAAACAAAGGAAAGAACTAGGAGGCAAAAGACATTTATAGAGGCGTGGAGCGCCAGGCCCGACCCCGGCCATGGGGTGCTGCTCCAGCAGCGAGAGCGAGCACTCAGCCCAGGACCGAGAGGAACAGAAGCTGCTGCTGGACCCTAGCAGTCCTCCCACCAGAGCCCTCAATGGAGCCGAGCCCAACTACCACAGCCTGCCTCCCGCACGCACAGATGAGCAGGCCCTGCTCTCTTCCACCCTCGTCAAGACAGCCAGCACCATCATCCACGTGTCTGCTGTGGACCCCCAGGGCATGGAGGAGCAGGAGTGCATGGACCGGGCAAGGCAGTACAGCACCTGCCAGGCTGTGCTCAGTAGTAGCCTGACCCATTGGAAGAAGCTGCCACCGCTACCATCTCTCACCAGCCAGCCCCCATCCCCGCCCCCCAAGTGCTGGCCAGGGAGCCCATCCCCTTCTCTGACTTGCAGCAGGACTCTAGGATCGCTGCTTATGCCTACAGTGCACTTTCTCAGATCCGTGTGGATGCAAAAGAGGAGCTGGTTGAAGAGAGAAGGGGGTCCTTGGACAGCTCTTTGTCTTCTCTCTTCGCCTCGTCTCCACCCCTCCTCCCTTGGCCCCCACCTCACTGCAACGCATACAGAACCCTAACCTGCTACTAATCACGGAGAAGAGCGTGGAGGAGAGAGGGGAGAGGCTAGAGGCCTGAACACGTGAGGCCAGAGCCAGAGAGGGGAGAACTGCTTGAAGCTGGCCTTGGAAAGCCTAGTCACAGGTGGGGTGGGTGCCTAAAAGGATGGGCCGAGCAGGTGTTCACCCTCACTGAAGAGGCCGTGGTACCGCGGGGGGTGACCACCAGGGGACCCTGGGAACCACTTCCCTCCCTTTGGACCTCAGATTCAATCCTGTCCCCTCCCCCTGACTTGGTGCACAGCTAGTTGCACCTCACTAGGGTTTGTGACCAGGGTCTGGACAAGCTTGAATTTAAATAAATTGGGTTTGTATTTCTGGCACCCTTGGTTTTTACATGTTCGGTCTTTTTTTTGTTTTGTTTTGATTTGTCACCTTCGATAAAAAGATGTGTATTTAAAAAAAGACATTTATAGAGGTATAAATATAGGCATGTCTATATGTAAATATACTAATATATATAACAAAAGGGATATAGGTACTATATATTTATATGTTAAGCATTAAGGTAGCAGATGGATTTTGGGCCTCTACTCAATTACACCCTCAACTCAAGAACATTTTGTTCTACTGAGTTGGCATTCTATGATGTTACCTTCCTGACATCATCACTGAAGACAAAATGGGTGCATAAGCAAAGGTAGTGAAGAAAGCCGATGGTGCCCAGCTATAGGAAGATATAGTGTCTGGGGTCTTAAAGGTTTGAAGTTAAATAAGCAGCCATGTACCAGGGAAGCAAGAAAGCCCACATGGAAAAAGTACACCAGCCTGTGTGATCACAAGGTGTCAACGAGATCAGGTATCTGGCATCAGAAGATCCAAAACAAAAAATCATATGAATGCAAACAAGGGGGATTGAAGTAGAGACCCAAAGCCCATCTGTAGACAATTAGACATCCTTTCACAGAAGGGCCACAAAGAAGGGACAAGCCAGTCAGGTGCAGTATAGCACTGACAAAACACGCAACATTCCTCTAGTTCTTTAATGCCTACCCCCCCCCACTATCATGAACCCAGTTCTACTTACAAATTCAGGTAGACCAGAGCATGTACACTGATACAGATAAGAGCTCCCAACACATGGAACCCAGGACAGATAAATCCCTCAGGAACAGTAATGGGAGGAGCAATACCATGAGGAAAGGGGGAAGGTGAAGGGAGATGGGAAAGATTGATGCATAACACCTCTTCCTCCCCGGGGATGGGATGAACAACAGAAACATGGATGAAGGGAGACAGCAAATGGTATAAGAAAATAATAATAATCTATAATTTATCAAGGGTTCACGAGGGTGGGAGGGTGGGGAAGAAGAGCAAAAAGAGCTGAAGGGTTCAAGTAGGAAGAAAGTTGTTTTGAAAATGATGGCAACAGGGCTGAGCCCCTGTGGCGTAGTGGTTGTGCGCGGGACTGCGGCCCACTGGGACGGAGGTTCGATTCCAGCAGTGGGGCTGGGCCTCCTACTCCCACCACCGGAGAGCAGTGATGCCCCCCCCAAAAAAAAAAAAAAAGAAAGAAAATGATGGCAACATATATACAAATGTGCTTTATTCAATTGATGTGTGGATTGCTATCAGGGCTGTGGGAGCCCCAATAAAATGTTTGTATGTGTGTGTCTCCTTGGAAACTCCCAGGGACAGTTCTATCCTGTCCTACAGGGTCACTGTGAGTTAGTATTGACTCAGTGGCAGTGAGTTTGGTTTGGTGGCCTTCCAAAGGAGACCTTAAAAAGTGTTTTGTAGCAAGATAGGATAACTTCCCTGTATGGAGGAGGCCAAAGGAGGAAAGGCATTGTGCCCTGGGCACTCTGACAACTAAATAGTATATGATGACTAGGTCTTGAACATCTTTTTATAAACCAGGCTCCCTAACCTCACCGGCAAGACTGCACGAGGCCCCTGTCTTCTTCTCCGGCTCATCCCTCAAGCACTCTTGAATTCTCACCCCTAGGGGCCTTCCTCCTGTGCCTGCAAAGAGCCACTGCAGCTTCTCATTGAGATGCCGGCTGGCCGGAGCTGAGGCTGCAGAGCAAGGCTCGGGGAGTGACTAACCGCTGGCACAGTTTCGACCAACGGACAAAGAGGTGGAGTTTATTTCCAATGGACTCTGCACATTGTGGGGCTGGGAGAGCAAATGTGGCGCCAGCAGTGCTCGGATAAAGTGTCTTGCTCTGAGGGCCGAGATCTCCAAGCAGAGAAGAAGAGCAAAAAGTCACCAACACGAGCTTCATCTAAAGAAGCTGGAAAAGGAACAGCAGCATGAACCCTACGAAAGTAGAAGGAAGGAAACTTAGAAAGATAAGATCAGAAACTGGTGAAATAGGAAGCAAACATACACTAAAGAAAACCAAGAATGTCAAAAGTTGGGACAAACAAAACGTATCTGCAGATTGCATGCAGCCCTGGCAGTGCAAATTGATAGTCCTTGACAAATGGAGACCCCTTTCCCATGTTTAAGATGTGAGGAGTTACTGTTTTATGGGTGCTAAAAGATCACTGAAAAACATAAGGAGGTGGAAAAAAGTTTAATTAGTAATACTTCTCTCTGGGAGATGAATAGACGTGAATGGCGGAACTAGCTCTAGCAAGCTAGTACTTGCTCAAAAAACAATAAGCATAATTGTTTCCAACCAAAAAGATATTTCTGTGGGGGGAAGAAAATATTGACAATTTTCACTCAAGAAATTAAAATAGAAATCACCATCCTCAAAAATGGGAAGGGCTATTGTTACCAATGCTGCAGATAGTCAAAGGGTAAGCTATTTTTATTTCAACGCTCCCCACATGTCAGCCGTTTTCTCATCCCCCAGCTTCTGGGGCAGCAGCACCCACAAGAACAGTAGCATGCAACAATTCTGCGCAGGCCCCTTCTACTCCTGAAAGCAGAATAGGACAGGATATTTTTAGCTGGGACATAGTGAAATGTATTATTGGAAATGTAATGACTTGGATGGAATTGAATAGAGCACAGTGGAATGGAACAAAACAATCAGACTTTACTTAGGAGCAGACTTTGGGTTTAATTGTTTCAGCAGCTATTCATTCTTTGAACAAGTATGATTGAACATCTGCTACTTGCTTGGATGCAAAGGGAACAAAACAGAAAAAAATTCTTACTTTTTTGAAGTTTATAGCTTAATCTTAGATATATCTATCAACATGTGCAAAGGGCCAGAGGCTAAACGTACAAGAATCATACTTTTTTTTTTTGGGGGGGGGGTGCGCATCACTGCTCTCCGGTGGTGGGAGTAGGAGGCCCAGGCCCACTGCTGGAATTGAACCTCTGCTCCAGTGGGCCGCAGTCCTGCGCACAACCACTATGCCACTGGGGCTCAGCCCAAGAATCATACTTTTAAGGAACAGACAGACCCAAAGCACAGTAGTGCAGTGTTAACGAACAGTGGATCAAGTTGTAAGAGTTACGAACCAGGGTAGGGAGTCTGGTTTTTAACAAAATGACAGAGTCATAGTCATCACAGTTAAGCCATTTATAACATTTGCTATGTATCAGGCATTGTTCTGAGTCTATAAAATAACATTTTCAAAAATATTCCCAACAATCTTGTAAGACATGTATAAAATTCTGCCCACTTTTCACTGGGGATACCAAAACCAAAGTTGTTTTGCTTTCTTTCTGTTCCTTAAACTACTATACTACTGTACGACCAGATCACAGGACTCTCAGAATTTTATAGCACATGTAATGTAAATACACAAACTATTAACAAATGCAAGTCAGAAAACAGAAGAGAAACATCTGGGAAAGAATCTAAAGAGCAGGCTAAGGGAAAGGTACACCCACTGAATGAATACCTAATTACAAATTCTCAGAAACACTTCTTTCATCTGAGACATTTTGTCCTTGTTTGGACTTACGTGTAGTATGCTAAAGAGGACAACTGGGTCAAATGAAGTCAATGGAACTCTTGGACACATAAGCTTGAGTCTCCTTTGTGTCTTGTCAGGTATTTTTTTAGCAAAGAGATGGATTTACTCAAGTACTTCCTCAGTGTAAGAACATTTTGTTCTATTAAATTGGCATTCCATGATGCTCACTTTCCCGACACAATCACTGAAGACAAATGTGTACATGAGCAAATGTGATGAAGAAAACTGATGGTGCCCGGCTATCAAAAGATGTAGTGTCTGGGGTCTTAAAGTCTTGAGTAAACAAGCGGCCATCCAGCTCAGAAGCAACAAAGCCCACATGCAAGAAGTACACCAGCCTGTGTGGCCACAAGGTGTTGAAGGGATCTGGTATCAGGCATCAAAGAACTAAAATTATATCAATATAAATGGGGGGGAAGTACAGATTGGTGACCCAAAGCCCATCAATAGGTGAAGCGACATCATCTTACAGAGGGATTGCAGGCAGGAGATGAGCCAGTTAAAGTACAGTGTAGTAACAATGAAATATGCACCTTTCCTCTAGTTCTCAAATGCTTCCTCACACCCACTATCATGCTTCCAATTCTACCAGAAAAATCCAGCTAGAACAGGGGATGTACACTGGAGTCAGAAACATGGGG
Organism: Nesogale talazaci; assembly: GCA_004026705.1. Lineage (NCBI taxonomy): Eukaryota > Metazoa > Chordata > Mammalia > Afrosoricida > Tenrecidae > Nesogale > Nesogale talazaci. The sequence continues at coordinate 7,577 of PVJH01018397.1, read as the reverse complement.
AATTTAGGATAGATGTTCCCTCAGGACTAGTGGTGGGAGTGGTGATACCGTGAGGGTGGAGGGGTGGTGGAATAGAAAGGTGGAACCAATTTCAGGGATCTACATATAACGTCCACAGACAATGTGGGAATGGACAACAGGGAAGTGAGTGAAGGGACACATTGGACAGTGTACGATATGAAAAAGTAATAACAATTTGTAAATTATTAAGGGTTCATGGGGGAGGGGGAAGGGGAAGGGAAATATGAGGAGCTGGTACTGGGGGCCTAAGTAGAGGGAGGATGTTTTGAGAGTGATGATGGCAACAAGTGTGCAAATGCAGCCTGCATACAATTGACACATGTATGGATCATGAGGGGAAGTGTATGAGTCCCCAATAAAATGATTCATAAGAAAGGGAGGAGGAAAGAGGAGCTTATACCAAGGGCTTGAGTAGAATATTTGGAAATGAATATGGCAACATGTGTACAAATATGCCTGATAAAAATGATGCATTGAGGGCTGAGCCCCGGTGGCGTAGTGGGTGTGCGCGGGACTGCGGCCCACTGGGTTGGAGGTTTGATTCCAGCTCCACGGAGCAAAGGCTGGGCCTCCTACTCCCACCACCTGAGGGCAGTGATGCCCAAACCAAAAAAAAAAAAAGAGGGAAAATTATTTTAAAGAGAGAGGGGGGGGGATTCGGTTTGGGATCACAAAGGAGAGGTGGGCCCTGATGTTACCTTATCTTTATCCCTAGCCCTCTAAAAGAAGGAATAGGAAAACAAACGAGTAGCGATGCATGTACTCTTCTGCATCCCTACATGGAAAATTAGAATGCACTGAATTTTCTCCTAGACTTTTCTTTTGAAGTAGTAGAAAGTATAAGGTTAACAGGAGATGAGAAGGAAACGTGATAATCAATGACAATGTCTTTTTTTCTGTTTTTGGCTTTTAGTGGTGGAGAAATAGGAGTCAGACTCCTCCCCCATGTCTTATCCAGAGACTTGACCACATTGTGATGACAGTAAAGAGTATCAAAGACACCACAATGTTTTATTCCAAGATTCTGGGCATGGAAGTTGTGACTTTCAAGGTAAGCATGTCAGCAAATACCAAATTGCAGATGGAGAGATATTTGATTGTATACCAAAACCCCCACACAATCCACTGCTACTGAGTTAATTCCAAGTCATATAGCCCTACATAGGTTTCTGAGACTGTAAATCTTTACTGGGGCACACAGCTTCATTGTTCCCCCATCCAGTGGCTGGCGGGTTTGAACTGCCAATCTTGTAGTTAATGGCCCAACACCTCACCCTACCTTGAAAACACAAACACAGAAAATCTAAGCGAACAGATAAAAGGGTCAATGCAGAAGATTCCAAACTCTGAATAATCAGACTTTCAGAGGGTAAACAAGGAAAAAAGAGGGGAGGAAATTTGCATAGAAACAATCCAATAAAACTTACCAGTCTTTATATGGAAAGAGTTAACTGAACAGTCACTATATTGATACTTCTTTTTTTTTCTTTTTTTTTCTTTTTCTTTTTTTTTCAGGCATCACTGCCCTCAGGTGGTGGGAGTAGGAGGCCCAGCCTTTGCTCCTGGGAGCTGGAATTGAACCTCCATCCCAGTGAGCCGCAGTCCCGCGCACAACCACTACGCCACCGGGGCTCAGCCCATATTGATACTTCTTTATGAAATTATAGAACATCAAAGTGAAAAAGAAAGATCTAAAAGCCCCCAGAGATATTAAAAAGAAAAGCAACTCAACTACAAGGGAAAAAGAGACACATATACATCAGATTTCTCAAGAGTTACATCAGCGATCAGGAGACAATTGAAAGATACCTTCAAGATTCTTAGGAAGAAAATTTTCAACATAGCATTCTATGCCTAACTAAACTATTAATTCAGGGTGAGTATGGAATTAATATATTCTTAGATATAAAAAGACACAGACAATATGCTGTATCAAAAATGAGTCAATCCTCCAGGGTTAGCAAGTGCTCATGCATAAGTGGGGCCACCAAGCCTCTGAGGGTGGCCCTTTTAACCAAGAGCAACATGGCAGCCTTAAAAAGTAAAAAAAATCTTGAAAATCCCAAGAAAATCTCACAAAGAGATCTAGAGAACAGAGACCCAACTTTGTAACGAGAGGAAAGAAAAGATTCCATGACAAAAGAAATTCCAGGACTGAGCCCCGGTGGCGTAGTGGCTGTGCACAGGACTGCGGCCCACTGGGATGGAGGTTCATTTTCAGCAGCGGCTCCACAGGAGCAAAGGCTGGGCCTCCTACTCCCACCACCAGAGGGCAGTGATGCCCCCCCCAAAAAAAGAAATTCCAGATTACCAGAAATAAGACTACCTTTGAAAATTTGTGAAAACCTTTCTCTATATTTACCTAAAAAGTGGTAAATATAGAGAAACTTTTTTAAAGGTAATTTTTTAAATGAATGTCTAAAAAGCTGTACCAAAATAAAATGCAACCTGTGTACAGTATACAAAATCTTTTCATCTTCCTTATAATGTACACAGTGTTCCTTGAATTTTCAACTTTAAAACTCAACCTACAGGCAAACTAGGAAAAAACTTTAAAGAACAGCATGAAACTCCTGATTTCAAGGTAATATACTGAATACATGCAGAGACTAAAAAAGAAATAATAGACTCATAAACTTAAGGACAGAAACTGGGAGAAATCAAACAGGATGACTTACAGAAAGCTATACCACAGAAGAAATACAGCTATACAAAGGAAAATTCCACTTCAGAAGATGTCCCCCCCTAGAGAAAGAATGCCTTAGATAGGCAGTGCATCTTAGAGAAAACAGGCTGAACAGCTAGAAAATCAGCCTTCAAGGTGCCCTACCTATGAGGAAAAGAATCTTTCTTGCACTCACTAAAAATAGTATAAGTTATAGCACGAATTCTTCACTTCCTACAATCTATTAGGGAATCCCAAGGGCAAAGGTGATCTCATATTCAAGAATAACCAATTAAGGAAAACCAACTCATTGAAAAAAGAATTCGGGCTGAGCCCCGGTGGCGTAGTGGTTGTGCGCGGGACTGCGGCCCACTGGGACGGAGGTTCAATTCCAGCAGTGGGGCTGGGCCTCCTACTCCCACCACCGGAGAGCAATGATGCCCTAAAAACTAAAAAAAAAAAAAAGAAAAAAAAGAAAAAAGAATTCAACAAATAACTAACTTACATCAGAAGAAACAGTGCTAATAAAACAATCACAATATGGCTTTATAATTAAGAAGAATTAATAGAATAATCATAGTAGGGCTTTATTAAGAGTGTACTTATTAATATAATTTTCAATTTTTAAGTTATTGTAATTTATAATACAACGGTGTGTTTACTATTCTTGGAGCGGTAATAAAGGATATATATGATATTGGTCCATGAAACCAGAATAAGCAGCTAAAGAAAAAGACCACATAGTGATTTTAGAAATAAAATACATGTTAATTTTTAAAAACAGCTGAAAAGGAAATTAACTACCATATATACTCGACTATAAGCCAACCCGAAAATCAGCCAAGGCACCTAATTTTACCACAAAAACTACATTTAAAATACACTAGGGTCTGAGCCCTGGTAGCGTAGTGGTTGAGTGTGGGGCTGCAGCCCATAGGGCTGGGGGTTCAAATCCAGTGGCAGCTCTCCAAGGAGCAAGGCTGGGCCTCCCACTGCCACCAGAGGGCAGTGATGCCAAAAAATACACTAGGAACCACACCACCAGAGGGCAATGATGACCCCCCCCCCCAAAAAAAAAATACACTAGGAAAAAAAAGTTTTAAAAAAATGTGCTGGGCTGAGCCCCAGTGGCGTAGTGGTTGGCAGGACTGCGGCCCACTGGGATGAAAGTTCACTTCCAGCTCCATGGAGGAAAGGCTGGGCCTCCTACTCCCACCACCTGAGGGCAGTGATGCCAAAAAAAAAAAGTGCTGGCTGAGCCCTGGTGGTACAGTGGATGTGTGCAGGGCTGCGACCCACAGGGTTGACAGTTCAAATCCAGCAACAGCTCTTCAGAAGCAAGGCTGGGCTTTCTACTCCCACCAGGGCAGTGATGCGAAAAAAAAATGTGCTGAAAAACTTGGCTTATACATGAGTATATACAGTAAATGAAAGAGTAAGCCAAGAATATGGTGCAAACAATAAAGATCCCAAAAGTATAAATAAAACTCAAGACATATAGAGAATAGATACAGTATAACAACTAAAAAAGGATTCTAGACAAAGATAATTAAAAACTAAAGGGACATATCAAACAATAAATAAAACAAAATTGAGCAAATAATGGTTGAAAATTGTCCACGTTGAGAAAATATATGTCTCAGATTGTAAAGATCTATGGTATGGCAAAAAAGTTCAAACTGATAAAACTAACATGGAACACTGCAGAAAAATAGTATTGTTACAACATGAGACTGGATGTAGACCCAGCAACATGGACTAGTCTTAAAATATCGTGGTGTGTGAAAAATTATTAAGAAACTGAATCAAAAAAAAAGAAAAAAAGAAACTGAATCTATTTTGTCTACAAAATAATACCATTTTAACTCATATACACAAAAAAATAGCACACATTTCACAGTTACTTTAGAAACCAGAGGTGTACATCAAATACATCATATTGGTTTGCTTAAAGTGGAGACAAGAATGAAGATAAAAATGAATAAATTGGGCTGAGCCCCGGTGGCGTAGTGGTTGTGCGCAGGACTGCGGCCCACTGGGACGGAGGTTCAATTCCCACTCACAGGAGCAAAGGCTGGGCCTCCTACTCCCACCACCAGGGCAGTGATGCCTAAATTTAAAAAAAATGAATAAATTACATAAGAGGGGACATACCTGGACTAATGATGATAATGAGGCATACGATGCTTCAATTTTATGTACTTTCACACAATGGAAGAGGATTTCAGAATATTTGTAATCAAGGGAGGGCTACAGGAGGGGTGTGTGTGTGTGTGTGTATGTGTGCGTGTGTGAATGTGTTATCTGGAGAAGAATTAAAATCAGATTGGCACAATACTTCTTATGAGCAATACCAGTTTCAGGAAGACAATGAAGCAACAGAGTGAAAGGGTTAGAAAAATCACCAACAGCTTTAGCCAACTTTGTAATTGTTATTAATAAGTCGTCAACCTGTTAAAAGTTGAAGTGACAAAAATTGTGCAATAGATTGAATTAATAATGATACCTACAAACCAAAAATTTCCTCATGTGATTTTGTTTCTGGGTTTGGAGGTTTGCAGTCATGGTTTTATGGGACATCTTATTTAACCGAATATATGTCTATGCTTCTGGTCTACCTCCTAGTTTGCTACATATTGTCTAGGGTCTTAAAAGATTGCAAACAGCTTTTAAGAGGAAGATCATATAGAATATGTGATAAATTACCTTCACCAACAGCTGGATAGTAAACCTTAGGGATCAATGAGTTTATGTTAATGGCGCAGGGGAATACCTCAAGAAAGATAGGATCAGTTGAACAACTTAAATAATGCAATCTGTGTCACTGAACTGTACATGTAGAGATGGTTGAATTGGTCTGTTTTGCTATGTGCAGTCTCAACAGCAACAACAGAATAAAATATTTAAGACCCAACTAGAATTCTATACCTAGCCAAACTAGAATTCAAGTATAAAAATGAAATAAAGCAATTTTCAGACAGAATGGATGGAGAATCAGTCATGGTTTAAAAGACGGAAATCTAAGCATAAAATAAATGACAGGAGTTGAGAGGGACAGGAAAGGGAAGAGACATCAAGAGAAAGATGGCATGATTGGGAGAAACAGCATCTGTGGTTGATCCATTAAAAAATAAAGATGCAAGTGACTATTTAAAAGTCACCAAGGAAGCAAGAATGGTGATAGAATTCTATCTGAATGTGTTTTAGTGGGTGAGCTAATTTCTCATTTCTCACAGCAGGGAGATGACTTAACAAAAAGAGAAAAATCTCCTTACCATCAAGTTAGTCTTCACGCATGTGTGGCAGAGTAGAACAGTGCACCGTAGGATTTTCAGTGCCTGATTTTTTTAGAATTGAATTGTCAGGCCTTTCTTCCAACACACCTCTGGGTGAACTCAGCAGCAGCAGAACATGTTAGTCCTTCCCACCACCAAAGGACCCAAGGGATATGATAAAGTTGCTTAATCAGACAACATTGTAAAGTCAATTATGGCAGATGTGGTTAGCTTAAAACATAACATCTTTTTTTTGTTTGTTTGTTTGTTTTGTTTTGGGGGCATCACTGCTCTCCGGTGGTGGGAGTAGGAGGCTCAGCCCCACTGCTGGAATTGAACCTCCGTCCCAGTGGACCGCAGTCCCGCACACAACCACTACGCCACTGGGGCTCAGCCCCACCTTTTCATTTAATCTCCCCTTTGACCCATTTTAAAGGTGTTTCAGAGTCCTAGTGGCATAGTGGCTACATAGGGGGCTGCTAACCTCAAGATTAGCAGTTCAAAACCACCAGACACTCCTTGGGAGAGACATAACTTTCTACTCCTGTAAAGAGTTACAGATTTGGAAACTCACAGGGGCAGTTCTACCTTGTCTTATAGGGTCACTATGAGTCAGAGTTGATTAGATGGCAGTGAGTTAAAGGTGTTTCAGGATTTGTTTTTCAGGATTTGTTTTGTTGGAGGTTTTTGCTTGTTTCTTATTTTTGATTTGTATGGTTTTTGTATATGAAATACAGCATGCGTAAATCTATAGAGACCATAACTGGATTAATAATTACCTAGAGGCATGGCAAGGGAGGTTGGGGGGAAATGAGGAGCTAACAACAAGTAGACAAAAGAAGGAAATGTTTTGAAATGGATTGTGGTAATGATTGTACAACTCTCCTTAATATGACTGAACTATTACATTTACGATATGTGGATTATATGCCAATAAAACTATTAATAGAAAAAAACACTGGTGGCACAGCAACAAGTTCACAGGCATATAAGTGATAACTAACAGCGAGTCACATAAGATAGGATTTTATTTTTCTCTCATTTGACAATCATTCCAAAGATAGGCAGACAGGACTTACTTGAGCAGTAAGGAAAGGAAGAAGTGAAAGAGCAAAACGTACCATCTCTGTGAGGCAGGGCAGTTCTCAAAAGTCTCACCAGCAACCTTGCTTTAAAGTTCATTGCCCAGTCCATCTTAGACGGGCTTTGTATAAGGAATGCTGGTAAATGTAGTTTTCAAAAGTTGGGCTCACAGTTGAAATTTGGGTGGCATTTATAAAACACAAAAGAAGAATGAGCCACGGTGGCCCAGAAGTTGTTGGTTCAAACTCACCAGCCCCTCTGCAGCAGAAAGATGTAGTAGTCACTGTAGCCTTGCAACTCCTGTTCTTGTGGGGTCACTGTGAGGAACTCAGCGACAACAGGTTATAAGAAAGTATATGTTGGCTAGGCAAATGATTATTTTGCCACAAGTGAAATAAACATTAAACATTTTATTTGGAAAGATAGAAACAATTCCAGAATGTGTGTGTGTGAGGGGTAGGGGAGGCAGACTTCATTATCCTTTCATTATGTTTTTCCATGAATTTTTGAACTCTCTTCATGTATGTATGTAT
>PVJH01018396.1:0-45267 GCA_004026705.1 Nesogale talazaci | reverse complement strand
CCCATTGAGCCCCCAGGGTCCGGGGCACGTCCCCCCTTTGCGTTCCCAGCGCTCTGAGTCAGAATGCGCGCAAGGACGGTGGATTTTGAATCGCTGATGGCGATAAGAAGTTGGCGTCGATACAGATTACCGGGCCCGAGCGCCCTGTTGTCGTTGCTGCAGTTCGGTGCCACCGAGGCCGCTCTGACTCATAGCACCCTTATGCGCAACAGAACGGAACATTGCGCCATCCCGTGCCACCCTCACAGCCCTCCCAAAGACTGCTCATTGACTCCGCCGCTGGGGCAGTCCGTCTCACTGAAGCCCTTCCTCTTTCTCTGCCCTGCCACTCTCCCAAGCCCCGTGTCCCCTAGCCACCCTTCTTGGGTTCCTCTCCATGATAGTCTTGCTTTCACACCAACTAGTGCCTTGGCCTGGATCCTCTTTTCATCCTGGCTTCATTGAACAGAGTCTGGCTCTCCTGGCAGGAGCACCAGCTTCTTTAAGCATCCTGGGTGCCTGACACCTGATGCTGCAATTGTTAGCCTCCTTGCCCTGGGCTCCGTGGACAGGTCCCTATGGCCGCGTCACCCTCGCTGTCTTTCTTCTTGTTTCTCCAGCTACCCTGTGCTTCCTGATTTTGTTTCGCCTGCCCCTTTGGATCATCACTGATTAGCATGGGAATAAATGTGCTTGGTAAGTGTTGCTTCAACAAATGAAGAGACCCAACACTGTGCTATACATGTCTAACTCTGAACATTCTCCCTGAATGCAGAAAACCCAAATCCACAGCCACCAAGCCAATCCTTTCTGACTCGCAATGACCCTGTAGAAGAGAGTGGAACTGCCTCCTTGGGTTTACCCAGAAGCAGACTGCCACATCTTTCTTTTGTGAAGCGACTGATGGGTTTGAACAGCCATCCTTCTGGTTAGCGGTAGGGCTGCTTTAACCACTGTGCCACCAGGGCTTTTCCCGTTCTGTTATTGTTGCAGCAACAGGTGAAGGGATTGCATAGCACAGTGGTTCTCAACATTCCTGTTGCTGTGGCCCTTTAATAAAGTTCCTCATGTTGTGGTGACCCGCCCACCATAAAATTATCTTCATTTCTATTTCATAAATGTCACTTTGACACTGTTATGAATTGGGTGACTCCTGTGAAAGGGTTGTTCAACCACCCCCCACCCCCCTCCAGATGGGTCTCAACCCACAGGTTGAGAACCGCTGGTCTAGTAGAATGATATGAAAGCAGGAAATTTGTCCTTTTCACCAGTTATGCTAAATATATTCTCTTCAAGAGTATGTTTAAGACCAGTCTTCTCTCTGATACTTTGCTGTCCTTTTTGGAAGGCTTTAGAGCACCAAGGAATCCATGCAGTGGTCTAACGCAATCATCCTGTTTTATGAACAAGGAAATCAAAACAAATACAAGTTGAGAAGCTTACTTCTCTGAGTCATGATTTAATTTGTGACAGCGTATGAAACAGAACTTCAAGTTTTTGTTCTCCAGTTCAGTATTCTTTCCTGGACACCAGCGTTCATGTGCTTGCCTACCCGCTAACTTCCAGTCAGACTTCACTGAGTTTTTGTGGTAATAAGAGAATGCTCTTTGGAAGCCTTTGGAAGCGCCTTGGAAGCCTAAAAGAACTAAGCAGACAAGTAGTGGGGCGAGAAAGTTGGACAATTTCCCTCCATAGAGGAAAAACACTTGCCCTCATCTCATGCTTTATTATATTCAACTTATAGAAAATGAAGACAATGAAAGCATTGGTTTACAGAATCTGCAACCAAAGTAGAAGAAAGACTTTTCCACAAGCACTGTCCTTTAATCACAGAGTGGGCAAAGGGTCGAGTTTTCATTTAGGTTGGAGAGATATTTAGTCTCTCAAGTCAATCTTTCTTATTTTATTTTTCAATAAATCATTTTATTGGAAGGCTCTTATAGCTCTTAAAGCAATCCGCACATCAATTGTGTCAAGCACATTTGTTCATGTTGCCATCATCATTTCCAAAACATTTTCTTTCTATAAGAACTCTTGGTATCAGAAACTCTTTTCCCTCTCCCTTCCCCCCCTCTCACCTTCATGAAACCTTGATAATTTATAAATAATTTTTATTTTCATATTTTACACCAACCACTATCTCCCTTAATTCGTTTGTCCTCTGGGGGGAGGGGGTTGTATGCCAATCATTGCAGTCAGCTCTCCCTTTCTCCCTCTTCTCCCCCCAACCCTCATGATATTGCTACTCCCAATATTGGTCCTGACGGGTTTATCTGTCCTGCATTCTGTGTGACAAGAGAGATTTTATCTGTAGCAGTGCACATTGACTGATCTGGCCAGACTTGTAAGATAGAACTGGGGTTATGATAGCGGGGGAGGGTGGGAAGGAGGCATTAAAGAACTTGATGAATGCGTGTTTCCTTAATGAATGGTGGTATACTGCACCCTGGCTATCAAGCCAATCTTTATATGGAAGCATTTGTAAATGAAATCACTTTTCTCATTTATTTAACAAAGAACCCCAAACACAAAGATCTGAAAAACTCCCTACCTTGAAGCGAATATACTTTACAAGGTCAAACTCTTTGGCATACATTCTGAAGTATTCCAGGACCTGGGAGTTGTGCATGAAGTTGGGAAAGTGATCTGGGATGGGGTAGTCACTGAAGCACATCATCTCCTTAGAAGTATTGATGATCACGGATTTGTAAATACTGGCCCTTCCATCTTCAGGACTTTCCTGCATTAATAAGAAACATTCATAGCAAGTTTAATATCAACTTCGCCTTTTATAGTCAATTCTACATTTGAAAGAGTATTATGAAAGAAATACAGTTAAAACAAACTGCATGCACACACACACACACACGAGTGTTGGGTAAGAGTTATACTTCCCAGTATTTATAGCTTTGTCGTCTCTGTTAGTGCCATGGGGTAAGCATTGGACTGTTTACCTCAAGGTTGACAGTTCAAACCTACCATCAGCTCCATTAGAGAAAGGTGAGTCTATCTGTTCTCATTAAGATGTACAGACTTGGAAACCCTAAGAAGTTCTACTCTAGCTTATAGGGTTATTAATAGGCAGCATCTACTCCATAACTGTAGGTTGTTTTTTGGTTGCTGTTGTTTGATTTTGATTTTGTAGTCCCTTCCCTTTGAATCTACCATGTGCTTTCACTTGTTTTTGACAGCATGCAGCTATAATGACATATAATATCTTATAGACTACTTAATGTCTTAGGGTAATTTATATGTTATAATGTAAATCTGTAGCTTCTGCGTGGACCTCTGAGAAAGTTTACTGTGTTTGTCTCAGTAGACTAGAGAAACAAATTCCTAAGCACACATCTGGATATAAGGGCATGGTTTATATGCAAGAGGAAAGGAACATTGAGAAAGAATCCCAACCTAGTCCAGTCCAAGGTCATAAGTCTGATATTAGCCCATATGTCCGACACCAGTCTATAAAGTCTCCTTCCGATTCACAAAGCACATGCAATGGCACCAAGACAATCAGGCCAGTGGGTGCAGAGTTTAGCAGCATTAGAAGCATGAGGGAAGTGCTGTCATGATTCGAACAAATGAGTTTGAAAAGTCTTTCCCAAGAATGGAACTGCAGGTTTGACAAATGTGCAAACTGTAATGGAAAGTACTTTGAAAGTGATATGGTTGTTTTGGGGAGGTCCCTCATATATTAGAAACATTGCTATACAAGATAATGAAACAAATATTTCTATGTACTAAATATGCACATTATTTTAAAAGACGAGGACTCAGCAGGAGCCGTGTGGGTGTAGTGGTTGTGTTGGATTGCTTACTGCAAGGTGAGCAGTTCAAAGCCACCAGCCATTCTGAGGGAGAGAGAAGAGGGGTGGGAACCCCCAGAGGCAATCCTACCCTGACCTCTAGAGTCAATATGAGTTGGAATCAACTCGATATCCGTGAGTTTGGAATTTTGTTTTTGACAGGATGCACTTATAGTTTGAAATTTTGGAGTACTCTGTATTAGGAAAAAATGTGGTAACTGAGAGTTTGTGTGTGTGTGTGCGTGCGTGTTTTTTTTGTATGTGTGTGGCATCCCTGCCCTCGTGGGAGTAGGAAGCCCAGCCTTGCTCCCAGAGAGCTGCTGCTATATTCGAACCACTAAGCCTGTGGGCCACAGTCCCGCACACAACCACTACGCCACCAGGGCTCAGCCGGTAAATGAGAGTTTTTGAAGGAAAGTCTCTGCGAGTGCAGAGTTTTCTTGAGAGTGTCTTAGTATCCATGAGCTCTCTCGAAACTTATCCAGTTCTTGAACTGTTCATTTACTTGTAGGAAATGATATTTAAAAAACAAAACTTACATCCATGGCATTAACTACTGCCCTATTTATAAAATAGAAAGGAAATACGCTAAATTCTCAACAAGTCACATTGGAATTGGGGACCCTGTCTTCTAGGGATCTGCTAACCGAAATTGGGTCTGTGAAGTATGACCAGGGACAGCAGCAGAAGTATGATCAGGGAGCTGTTAAATGCAGAGTCTCGGGCCCCACCCCACTTTTTCTGACTTAGAATACATAATGTTAGTCAAATTCCAAAGTGATTCTGAGGCCCATGGAAGCCAAGAAGCATGGCTTTAGATGAGATTAATCTCAAAATTCTTTGTTGTCCCCCCTATACCCAAACTCTGCTTCTTCAAAAGCTTCCCAGTAACTGCCTGATGGGGTTGCAGTAGTTATCACATATGAGAACAGTTAAAAAAAAAAAAAAAGGTGGAAAGAACCTTTTATCTTTTAAGTTAAGCATGAATGGTTTGAAGTGTTATGTGCTGAAAGTCGATATTGCTGGGCATTTCTTCCCAGGGGAAATGCTAGAGAGATTCTCCTGAGTGGTTTGTCACAACAAAGGGAACCACACACACAAGACAGTGTGAACCGTAAGCTAAGATTTAATGAGCAAAGTCTGCTTCAAACCTGATTTGATTCGAGGAAGCTGAGATATGTATGGGTACGACATTCAATTTTATAAGGGTGAGTACTCCATTGGCTTGCCTCATCTCGTATCTTACTTTCCCATTGGTCCTTATCCTTGCATCCTGATTGGTCCTTATTTCAGCCGAGCGGCTGCTCTTGTAACCCATGAGTTGTGCACCTCTTCATCATATGGGGTGGTAATGTTAGTCCATAGAATGTCTGGACAAGACTTCTGGAATGGATAATGTCAGGCAATTTGGGATGGGTCATCCCAATCTCTGATTTGCCCTTGATTGTGGAATGAATCAGGTGATGGGGAGATATGCCTTCTGCATATGACCAGTGGAATGGACCAGGTGAGATAATTCAGGACAGGTCCTTCAGACCTCATAGATCATCTGGGTTTCTAGCTGACCTTGACATGAAGCCCTCCTTGGATGTGTATTTCAACAAGCACCTATTAAACATGGACTCAAACAAACTACCATGGAGAGTTGATGCCCAATGCATAGTGACCCTGTTGGACGTGATAGAATGGCCTCTCTGAGTCTCCAAGGCTGTGACTCTGCGAAAGAAAAAAGCTCCTTCTTTCTCTAAGGACAGCTGGAGGTTCAGAACTGCTGATCTTGCAGTTAGCAGGCCAATGAGTAACCAGCATACCACCAGGTCTCTTAAGCATTTACTGCATCGTGTTTGTTATTTCAGATCAGGCGAGAAAAAAAAATTCAGTTAGCAAGATATAAGCACGATACTGTAAGACATAGCAGAGCTCTCTGAAACCTAAGTTGAGATATGTGAACTTATATGACAGGAAATGGGGCAAAATGTAAGTATTTAATTTAGGTCAGTGATCTAGTCAAAGCAGTGCCCTCAGAAGAGTGCCTAGGTCAAAACAGGTGAAATAGATAATAAGAGGCTTGCCCAGAAACATGTGAAAGTATGACTAGTCAAAGAACATGAGACCTTGGGGTCTGTGGTTGAGGCAAGAAGGAGAAATGGAAATGATTAATGGTTTCTAGACTGAAATATTCTCCAGTAAAAGGGGAAGAAACATTAGCTAGAACAGCAGTTCTCAACCTGTAGGTCACCACCCCTTTGGGAGTCAAATGACCCTTTCACAGGGGTCACCTGATTCATAACAGTAGCAAAATTTCAGTTATGAAGTAGCCACGAAAATAATTTTATGGTTGGATGGTCACTACAACATGAGGAACTGTATCAAAGGGTGGGATGGCTTTAGGAAGGTTAAGAACCACTGCCCTAGAACATAGAAAGCAGACACAAAACTCTCTCTTTTGTGCTGAGTCAATGTTTGATAATATCCAGTGTCTTAATCAATATCTGTTTGCTTTGGGAAAGGAAGAGAATCAAATTGGCTGCAGTGATTTTATTGGGGGCTCATACAACTCTTATCACAATCAATACATATATTCCCCCCTCCCTCATGAACCCTTGATAATTTATAAATTATTATTATTTTGTCATATCACACACTATCTGATGCCTCCCTTCACCCACTTTCCTGTTATCCATACCCCAGAGAGGAGGTTATATGTAGATCCTTGTAATCAGTTCCCTGCAGTGATTTTCCATAATCAGAACAATTTTTTGGGGGGAGCATCACTCCCCTCTGGTGGTCATGGGAGGTATCTAGTGCTGCTTCTGAGAGCTGCTGCTGGATTTGAACCACCAAGCACGCAGGCCACAGTCCCGCACTCAACCACTTATGCCACCGGGGCTCAGCCCCCAGAACAAGTTTTAAAAACCCAGTAGACTTGAAAACAAGATATACATTATTTTACCAGGGGCTCCATTCACATTTCCATTTAAAAAATTCCATGAATGTTTTGAAATCCTATACTATAAGAAGTCCTGATTAAGCATTTAACTGCTAATAAAATAAATAAGGCCAGCAGTTGAAACTCACCATCTGCCATGCAGGAGAAAAGACCTGACTTTCTGTCCAGGAAAGATCACAGCCTACAGAACCCCATTTAGCAGCCCCAGTGTGGTCTACAGACTCTCCATGAACTTGAACTGATGGGATGGCAGATAGCATCATCACCCTTCATCAGGGTAGTGCAAATTATGATCTTGATCAGCTGCCAATCTAAAGGTTGGTGATTCAAAGCTCCGCCCAGGTGCCCCAGAAGGAAGACTCTGTGACCTCTGTTAGTGAGACCATTCTTGAAAACCTGGTGAAGCACAGTGCTACTTTGACACATTCGGAGTGGTCATGCATCAGGATCGACCCCACAGCAACTCATTCAGGTGACCCTTCAGCATGATGAAAATGACACTTCACCCCTGTGATCTTCCCCCAAGCAAACGAACTTTGAGAAAAGCCTCAGACAAATCCCATCTCAGGAAGACCCTACAAAAGAACTGACTAGTATTCATCAGCATGGCCAGGATCATAAAGCACAAGGAGAAGCTGAGAAATGATCACAACCAAGAGGAGTCTGAAGAGATGGGATGCTAGGGAGACCATGAGAAAACTGCAATCAAGCATGGAGTTAGGCTAATAATCATATGCTAATATTGACTGATTAGTTGTAATAAATGTACCACCCTAACGTAAGATGTTAATAATAGAAGAAGCTGGTTTAGGGTGTTCAAGAACTATGTTCCTAATTATTCTGTAAATCTAAAATCAGTCTCAAATGGAAACTTCATCTAAATATGTTGCTCTTGAAATCATAAACAAATAGTCAATTTTTAAAATAAAGTTAGATGAATGGTAGGGTCCCTTTGGAACCAAGATGTTCTGAGTGAGGGAACGTATCCCTAGCTTCTGAATGTAACTTCATTCATTCACCAAACACGTTTTTTGAAGTCCCTCTGGACCAGACTCAATGCTCTGGAGTTGATTCTGACTCAGAGCCACCCTCTGTCGTGTTTTCGAGATTACACAACTTTACAGGACTGGAAAGTGTCATCTTTCGGCGTCATCGGGATGGCTTGGCATTAGTCGTCGCTAAAGCTCAAGGTGCAGTCAAATTTGAGAACCACTGCTTTGTGCTGCTGCTGCTGCTGCTGTGTGCTGTCCAGTCGATGGAACCGCCCTGAGTTTCCACAGCTGGGATTTAGTGGGCGCCGATAGCCCAGTTTTTGCTCCAGAAATCTTTGGTTAATGATCACCACCAAAGCTTTGATTTTCCTATGTTTACCTTCTTTGAAATACTTTTGGTTGTCTTATTACTTTTTTGCCAGCTTTCTTTTCTTAAGTAACGAAATGTCTTCATTTGATAGTTAAATGAGCATTTATTAACTATGCCACATTTTATATTGTACTGTGCCTGCATGGTGTCTTTTTCAGATTATGGACATCTGTACTGTAGCACTTTACTCTTCAGAATGTAGTGTCGAGTTAGCTGCCGCAACTGCCCCTAAGCCAGAGGTCGACAAACTGCGGCTCTCGAGCCATATGCGGCTCTTTCAGGGCCAACGTGCAGCTCTGAAGTAATATTGAAAACATTTTAAGGCTATTATTTCTGGTCATGGGGTTTTCATTTGTTTGGAAAAACGTATTTAAGGCTCGTGAGCGGTTTTAGAGTTGTCAGGAGGGGCAGGATTGGCTGTTCAATCTCAAGTTTGCCGAGCACTGTCATAAGGCTTTGATCAAAACGCAGACTCTTGGCTGCGGTCCAGAATAGTGATCCAGAATGTACACTATTGCACCGTCTGGCAGTGGTTCATTTCCTTATCAGATTTGTAGAGGCACTGCTTCGGCACGCTTAAAGGGTTTTTTTTTTTTTTTTTAATTCTAACGCGTATTAAAAATGGTTTCTCAACATTGTCATCATTAAATCCTGAGTATTTCATATGGTATTTAACCATTTTCAAGCTATCTAATTGATAAAGTAGTATTGAAACCTGAAAATAACAATAATGTGTATCACACTCTTGGTCACTTTTTCCTATCATTGGTTTAACATACATAGGCAAGAATACTAACTGCTTGAAATGAATGTTATGAGAAACGAACTATTAAGCAATAGTTGATTCTGACTCAGCAAACCCTGTAGGGCAGTGCACTCAGACTGCCCCACAAGGCTTCCTAAGCTATAATCTTTAGGAGAGTGTGTTGTTGGGTCATTTCTTCCATGGAGGGAGAAAATGTTATTTTTCAGTTGTCTCAATGAGTGCTTAGTCATTGTGCAACCAGGGATCCTTGAAAGAGCAGAGAAGAAAAATCCAACTGGTGGGTCCTGAGAAGAAATGAAAAGCTACTGACTTCCGGGGACCTATCACAGGACAGAGGAACTGGGACCCAGCAAAGTACCCAGACACTTCCTGGCCAGCTGGGGAAAAATGGAGGAATTGGAAAATGGTTGGGTGATACTGTAGGAAACACACAATAAATTGCAAAAAGTTTCATGAAGAAGGAGACTTCCAAGTGAAAAGCAAAGGAGCGGTCAAGGCCAGATGCCAGATAGGGAAGAGCTCCAGAGGAACTAGCGGGATGAACTTAGCGAACAAATCCTGACAATTGATAGACCCTCAAGCTCTCTAATATACTGGGTACCTGATCTCTCCAGCAGGCTGCTTGGTTTTAGAAAAAGCATGGGGGACTGTAGAGATGTGGCTGTCCTAATAGAAAACTGTTGAAATGTAGTGTATTCATATACCACAAAGCAGTTTCAGAAGTTGTTAGAATGTTGCCAAGATTCTAACCAGGGATAAAACTCAAGATGATTCTTACCTAAGTTTATTCTAATTGAGAGATAAAAATCAGAGACTTGATAATTAAGCAGGATGATAACTTGTTTCCACGCTTGATGTCATATCTGTGTAGCAGCTACCAAACCTGGCTACGATACCAGAAATACCAGTGCTCGGGCCCCACCCCAGGCATATGCAATAACTGAAATGTACTCTGCACTGGTCCTTGTTATAAATGATGAATTTATCTATTCCTTCATTTAATTGCCCCAATAAATCTTTGAAGAGGGTACTATTATTAAGAAGTCCTGGTGATGCACACAGATAAGCACAAAGCAAAAGGTCGGTGATTCCAATTCACCCAGTGGCTCCCCTAGAGAAAGGCCTCTTAGCCTGCTTCCATACAGGTCACTCCCAAGAAAGCCCTCCAGGGTATCTCTGCTCTGTGACTTGGGGTCACTAGAAGTCCAAAGGACTCTACACCACTTAGCAAGCACACTCCGAGTCGAAGATAGAGACAGGATATAAACTCAGACTGCGCTCTTCGCCTCTAATCTACAGTACATCCAGAGTTCAACAGTAGAATGCTTTGTGGACAGTTAAAAAAAATGAATCAAAAAGATTTTCAGCCAATGCTCTGGACTCAATATGGCAGCATCTTGGGAATCTGCCAAGCAGGTACACCCCCCTCTAGATCTGGATAAGGAATCTTATCAAATCAAGTTAGTACCTAGACCAGTGGTTCTAAACCTTCCTAATGCTGCGACCCTTTAATGTGGTTCCTCGTGTTGTGGTGGACCCCCCCCCCCAACCATAAAATTATTTTTGTTAATACTTCCTAACTGTAATTTTGCTACTGTTATGAATCCGGTGACCCCTGCGAAAGGATCATTTGACCCCCAAAGGGATTGTGACCCACAAGTTGAGAACTGCTAACCTAGACAGAGGGAAGCAGGAATCTGTCACTGCAGAAGATCTGTACTCTTGTTTGACTGAGGAGTGCTGTAAAGTGTTTTCAAGGAACTGATCAGTGCTTGGTTGGTTTTTATGAAATACGGAACACAACTGAGGTGCCTCAATGCCATTCAGTCACTGGTTTAGAAACCTGGCCAAAAATTGAAACCTAATGCATGTAGTTGACATTCTTTGGTATTACATAAAGAAGTTTAAATATCATTTAGATCAATGTTATCTTAATATCCTTACAGACACATGGCAAGGATAGATGTGCCCAGTAGAAATTTTCCATTGAAAATTTAGTACATGCAAAACTAATGCAAAAGACTAATAGCCCACATGAACCAGCCTGTTCTAACCTGAGACCAGAACTAGATAGTGCTCATTTACCATTGCCAACTGTTCTGATCACAAGGGAAGGTATCAGAATGAAAGAAAAATGTAGTGCAAGACATGAATTCCAGAAAACAGGCCAGACTTACTGGACTACTATGGACTAGGGGAAGCCCTGAAGCTACTGCCTTCAGATAACTTTCAAACTTGGATCTGAACAAGATGCCTTTCTGCCAAGTAATAGACTGGCCTTACAAGATAGCCATACCATCTGTGAGTGAGTTGCTTCCTTGTACAATTAATTACATGAGAACAAGGGTCATTGCTACCCAAAAACAAAGAAGGAAGGAGGCAAAGAGCGGAAGGGAAACTCAATCAGTGAAAACAGAAAGGAAAGAGTGAGAACATTGACACATTGTGAAAATGTCCATAATGGCACGGAGTAATTTATATAAAGGTTGTGAAAGGGGAGTCTAATGTGCAGTGTAAACACCTTTGACACAATAAAATAGTATTAAAACAATTTAGCATATGCAAAACCCTGTTCTGGGTGCCTTTTGCCTTTTAAGAAAGCTAGGACTTTGGACTACTAATTCCTCAGGGGAAGGCCCAAGCGTAGAAGGCAGGCAGATGTTCTCTCTCAATGACCCGCGGAGCCAGCTAAAGCGAACCCAGTTCACACGGAGACAAAACAGAAAGCTACGAGAAGATTGGAAAGGGGGATCCCTGGAAGCAAGTGATTCTAGCACCCTAACTATTATAGTCACTGCTTGTTTCCTAACGTTTATTATTGTCACTCCCACAGTGCTTCCCTTTGCAGAACAGCAGCAGGATCTTTGAAGTGAAAGTGGTCGCGGTGTCAATTCCAGAAGCAAAGAAAGAAAAACCAAGTGACGCCCCTAACCGTTTCACAGTGGCCTTTGCCTTGTTGCCAGGAAAGAAGTGCATGGATCCTGAAGGAATCCGAGCAGGTGGCGACAGAGAAGGAAGGTCAGGATCCTTGTGGCTGCAGCCGAAGGAGGGACCCAGCTGCAGGTGGAATCCTAGCGGGTTTGATCCCCACCAAGCTCATCACATTCTGCGCCCCCAGGTGACAAAGTCTCACGGATCTAGTCTTACAGAGATGGTTCCAGGTAGTACAGGAGATTTACCTGGAACCGCCAGAGCCCCCCGATGTCATCCGTCCTTTCAAAACAGACGGGCTCCAAGTCCTCCTCTAGGCAGCACTTGATGGACGTCAGCCCACTCACGCCTCCCCCAATCACGGCAATTCGTTTCTTGGTCATGGTCCACAGAGGTCGTCACCGGGCTCAGACAATGCCCCTGGTCCTAAAGGAGAGATGAAAAGACGAAGAAGATGGGGAGACACGACACCTTAGTTACCCCTTCTCCAGGAAGACCTTGGCTATGGCATTCCAGAGATGCCTTGGCGCAAAGCGAGTCTAATGTCCCAAGACAGCAAGGGCACTGGTGTCTGAGGGCCGGAGGAGGCACGCACCGGCGGGCAACACTCAGAGTGGCCAATGTCCAACCTCAGCCCGCGGTGATCTGACCTCACCTCCGCTCCAGAAACACCCGGCGACAGATGCCAGCAGCAGCGACCTGGGAGCAAGGCTGAACTTTCCTCTGCTGCCCACGAGGATAAGGCAGGAGCATGCAAACAACAGGTACCAGCAAATGAGCAGGAGGCGGTCAGCTCCGCCTCTTTCAGCCCACACCCTGCCCCACGCACAGCTGCGCTTCCGCCCCTCCTGGAAATCCAAGGCGGGCCGACCCTGCGTCCGGCGGGGTGGGGGGACCGAGATCGGCTCCGTTCCTCAGCTGCAGCGGCCCACCCCCTCGGTGATGCCCTCTGCCGACGAGCCGGTCCCCCTTCCGAGCCCCTCCCCACCCCATTTGTAACTTCCTGCTTTTTGCCTTAAAGCGACAAACTCCTCCTGGTGAAGGCAGTCCGTGTCAACAACTCCGGAGGAAACGTTTCTGCAAATGCCCTGACGTGGAGGACACCTGCTGTGGAGGCTGAAAAGAGTAATCCGGCCCCCTCAGTCGCACCCCCTCCCCCCGCCACCCAGCCCAGCTCCCAGAGTAGGTTTTTGGATTTAAAGACTCGTAGAAATGACTTTTTTTTTTTGGGGGGGGGGGGCATCGCTGCCCTCAGGTGGTGGGAGTAGGAGGCCCAGCCTTTGCTCCTGTGGAGCTGGAATCGAACCTCCATCCCAGTGGGCCGCAGTCCCGCGCACAACCACGACGCCACCGGGGCTCAGGCAGAAATGACTTTAAAATCCCCTTCATCTTCTCTCACTCCCATCAAAACTGACTTATAGAGTGACAGGGGTGTGGGTTTCCCCCGGGAGAGAAAGCCCCGTCTTTCTCCTGCGAAGCTGTTGGCGATTTTGAACCGCTGACCTTGCAGATCGCAGCCCAAAGCGTGACCTCTGTGCCCCTCCATTCCTTCACCTTACGAGTCCATGGTCATACTTCCAAAAGGTGCTTTTTATCGCACAGTTGCATCAACAGGCAAAGCTGCAAAAGGATCCATTTTGAGTAGCGATGCCAGGAGGGTAGGGGATAGGTGGGGGGGACCCTCTCACCACCATCACCACTGCCTCCAGGAGAACAAACAACAGAAATGGGGGTGAAGGGAGACGGTGGTCAGTGCAGGATACGACATAACAATTACCATTGTTCAAGGGGTCACCAGGGTGGATGGGTGAAGGAGGGCAAAAAGAGGAGCTGATACCAACGGCTCAAATAGAAAGTAAATGTTTAGGAAAGGATGATGGCAGCATATGTACAGATATGCTTGATATAATTGATGTTTGGATTGTTATAAGAGCTGTAAAAGCTCTCAATAAAATGATCGGTCCTTATCAAGCTAAAATGGCCAAAGTAATGACTGTAAAATGTCGCACACTCAGCATCAGGTCCCACCCAGCCCAGGATTCTCTCCTAATGATGGGATATGGCCTTGTACAAGGTGTGATTTGCATCTGATGCAATACTTGTTCAACTGCTCTACACCATGGGCCGACTTGGCTTAAGCAGATACGCCTGAGTTCTCTCTTAAACTCTCACCAGGAAAGCAAACTTGAAGGCAGGTCATTTGTCTAAAATAAAACAACAAATCGCGATCACTTATTGAGGGCTTACCTTGTGTAGTTCAAAAGTATCGATGTCATCCATCTCATCCTCCCAGATACCCTAGGAGGCATCAGTCCCATTTTGCACTTGGAAAACGGAGACAGAGAGAAGTTTGCCTAACCCACTGATGACCATGGTGCAGGCCACATGTGCAAGGAAAGGCGCAGGATCAGGTCAGGGGTCATCATGTGACCCCAGGCCTGCACTCCTGACCTCCGTACACACTGATCCCTGACTACGTGCATTTTTACTTATCAATCCCAACTCCGTCTTTCCCTTCTCTTATCTCGACCTCATCGCCTCTTGTCTTCCCCTTCTACATTTTAGTTGGTTTTTAGCTGAGTGGTAGCTTGCACTCCGTGTTTCACATACTTTAAAATGCTGACAAATAGGTATTTAGTTTGTGGCATTCTTTGCTCCACCAGCAAGAATTCTGTTTAGTATGAGCTTTGAGTTGTATGAAAATATAGTACTGCATTTGTCGGACCATAAGTGGGGGAAAAACGAGGTTACATTTTGTGGTCTGAAGGTGTGGCACCCCAGAACATGTGTTTATGACCCCATGTGCCCGCTGACTGTCCCCTGCTGTTTGCATGCTGTGGATTGCTCTGTGTTCAGAAGTCCCACCTCCTGGAGTCCCCATGTCAGTCAGACCACACGTTCATCACAGAGCACGCCTCCCTCATTTGTTAATGAAAGTGATGATGGTTCTTAACACCACTGTTGAGTTTATGCCGGTAAATATTACTTTATTTTGATTTATTTAAAAAATATTTTAGTATACCGGTACTATTTGGCTCAGAGTTTTTTTCTTGTTTTCCTGCACTATAAACTGGGTGCATCTTATGGTCGGAAAAATACAGTAAATACAAATATTTGTATGTGATCACACATATGGCATTCTGTGTTGCTGATATTTTATATTCCCACTAGCCTATGACACCAACATTACTGAATGGGAGCATGAAGGAAAGAGGCTTAAGGACAGAGTTTTTTTGTAATATTATTTCTCAGTAACTGAAAGTTTTTGAAACTTTTAAAAACAAGACAATTTATCCCTTCTCATTCAAGAGGTCAGACATCAAAGATCCGTTTCAATAGGCTGAAATCAGAGTGTTGTCAGGGCCAAATTCCCTCTGCAGACTCAAAGGGAGAACCTTTCCTTTTTGCCATGTTCAGCTCAGAGGGTTATTTTCTTTGAGTGCTCTGGCATGTGGGCCTGTCCTCCATCTTCAAAGTCAGTAGCATGGCATTTTGTTTTAGTGTTTTGTTGCCTTCTCTCTCTTTTTTTTAATTTAGAATTTTTTCCAATGATTTTTATTGGGGGCTCTTACAGCTCTTATAACATTCAATACATCATTTGTATCAAGCATATTGCCATATTCATTTCCAAATATTTTCTACTTGAGCCCTTGGTATAAGCTCCTCTTTCCTCCTCACTTTCTTTAATGAATCATTTTAATGGGGGCTCATACAACTGCCCTCACAATCCATACATATATCAATTGTATGCAGGCCACATTTGCACACTTGTTGCTATCATCGCTCTAAAAACATCCTTCCTCCACTTAGGCCTCCAGTATCAGCTCCTCATATTTCCCTTCCCTCCCCTCCTCCCCCATGAACCCTTCTTAATTTACAAATTGTTATTACTTTTTCATATTGTACACTGTCCAATGTATCCCTTCACTCACTTCCCTGTTGTCTGTGCCCGAGAGGAGGTCATATATGTAGATTCCTAAAATTGGTTCCCACTTTCTATTCCACCATCCCTCCACCCTCCCAGTATATCACCACTCCCACCACTAGTCCTGAGGGAGCATCTATCCTAAATTCCCCATGTTTCTAACTCCAGTGTACATCCCCTGCTTTGACTGGATTTGTCATAGAATTGGGACCATGATAGTGGGTGGGAGGAAGCATTTGAGAACTAGAGGAAAGTTGCATATTTCATTGTTACTACACTGTACCTTAACTTCCTCATCTCCTCCCTGCAACCCCTTTGTAAGAGGATGTCGCTTCACCTATTGATGGGCTTTGGGTCCCGAATCTGTACTCTCCCTCATTTATAATGATATAATCTTAGTTCTTTTATGCCTAACACCAGATCTCTTCAACACCTCATGGTCCCACAGGCTGGTGTGCTTCTTCCATGTGGCCTTTGTTGCTTCTGAGCTGGATGGCCACTTGTTTACTCAAGTCTTTAAGACCTCAGACACTATATCTTTTGATACCCGGGCACCATCAGCTTTCTTCACCACATTTGCTTACGCACACATTTGTCATCAGTAATCATATCAGGAGAGTGAGCATGCAATGTTATGATTTTTAGTTCTTGAAGCTTAATAACTGATCCCTTTGATACCTTGTGGCCCCACAAGCTGATGTGCTTCAGCCATATGGGCTTTGTTGCTTCTGAGCTAGATGGCTGCTTGTTTACTTTCAAGCCTTTAAGACCCCAGACACTACATCTTTTGTTAGCTGGGTACCATCAGCTTTCTTCACCACCTTTGCTTATGCACACATTTGTCTTCAATGATCTTGTTGGGAAGGCGAGCATCATGGAATGTGAATTTAATAGAACAAAGTGTTCTTGCACTGAGGAAGTACTGGAGTGGAGGTCCAAGCCCACCTGCTGTCCTATTACTAAGCCTATAAGTATATGCTTGTTGATCTATTTCCCCATTGTCACATATAAATATATGCACCCATGTACATGCCTATATTTAAACCTCTATAATGCCCTTTATCCCCCAGTTCTTTCCTCTATTTCTTTTTACTTTCCTCTTATCCCACTATCATGCTCAGCCTCCATTGGGGTTTCAGTATTTTCTTTCTGTTACATTACTCTTGATCAATCCCTATTGGACTTCTCTCACCCACCTTGTGACTGATTTTGAATCACTTATTGTTCCTTTATCCCTGACCTGGTCAACACCACCTCTTTTCCCCCTCCTCCCCTTCTCTGATAACCCCTAACCCGGAACCATTGTTTTTGCCTCCAGACTGTTTGTCCAGCCAATCTTATCTAGATAGACTTGCAGAGGTAACAATAGGTACAAAAAAAAGGCATCCTAAAGTGAAGCAACCAAATAAAATAAAATAATGATAATAACATAAAAACCCAATATCCTATACATATGTAAAAAAATTAAAATAATAACAATTAAAAAACCTGTAGATAGTTCAAGGTCTCTTCATTGACCTCCAGGAGTGTCCCCTGGTTGAGTTGGATGGGGTGCCACACCCTGACCCCAAAGTTTACCCTTGGCACTCCATCTGGAACTCCATACTCTGTTGGACGCCCTTAGTGTTTTGCCGTAGTGTGGTTGTGTCAGACAAGGTATAGTCCTGACCCTATTTCTCCATTGTTGACCCCAAAAGGCCTTGGGTCAGCGAGGGGAGCCATATTTCATAGTGGGGCCGGCCATATCATCCCCTCTCTGCATTGGCTGTTCTGAGTGGGAATATCATCCTGAAGGCTCAGTGGGCTACGATGCACTCCATTCTCTTTTCCTCCCCCTTCATTTGTTCTCATGTGTTCTGGTCAGGCATCTCTCACTCCCCAAGCTTCAGCTTCAGTGCTGACCTCCAAGGCAAACTCCCCTGGTGGAGAAGTGGTGCCCCTGTCGTTGGGATTGGGATTGTGTGCTCATGTCCCTCCACTGGTTCCCCACTCCATGCTGTCGTGCTGCATTAACATGCTGGATCACCGGGTTTAAATTTGGTCCCTCTTTCCCTGTGGAGATATCAACAATACGCTCTCCATTGTCACATTGCCTTCTTTAAAATCCCTTCACCTCTGTGATGGGTAAGGTCCTCTGTCGTCTTGACTGGGTGTTTGAGACCTAGTAACTCCCTAGGATGAGATCTCTTGGGGTTCATTTAAGTAGACATTACTGGAAAAATCTTGTTTGCTTTTTCCTGGGTAAAGATCCTGCAACTGACTCATTGTCTGCTGGTTCTTTGGACTCAGTCACTACTGTGTTACCTCCTGATCTTGGAATTCTATCGCCAGGATCGTACTTGTGAACTTTGGATTCATTCAGTTTTGTTATCAGGAGTCAGTTGTCTGAGCTGCCAATCTTGTTTTCTTTAACTTTTTGACATTGGTTGCTGATGTAGTTATTTTTGAAATCTTATTAATGTCTTTATAGCCCTGTCTAGATGATCTAATGAAAACGCTTTTCTTTTTTAGATAAAAACTTGCCATTTACTTTGGATTTGTATTCTCTCCTTATTTTTATCTAGAAATCATATATATACATATATATATAATCAATATGAATACAGATCACAAGTAGACTGCCTTTTGTCATCACAGGCCTAAACCTGCATAGCTGCTTTCTTTTAGAATGAAAATGGCTATTTGCATGACTCCCCCAGAACTAACTATCTATCTATCTATCTATCCATCTATCTATATTTCAGTAAAATTAGCTTCCAAACCTATCCCTCTCCAGGACTTATGTGGAGGGTTCGAGAGTCATTTAAGAACAGAAGCATCTTACACACAATCATTCATTTCTAAAACAGCTCTGCTTGCTGGGTGCAGAAGAAAGCAGCGAACTTGCTGCATGTCACCACTGGATGGGATTTTGTATTGTCTCCCTTGGGGTAGGGATGGGTATTGAAGAAGAGACTGAGCACAGACTGTAGCAGGATAGAGATGAGGTAGATACTGCTACATATCCATAAAAAATCTGTTCTCATGTAGGTGATTCTGATGTCAAGTAAACCAGGAGAGAGGCAGCTTGCCCTTGGGGAAAACATTCAACATTATTCTAAAGACCCCTAATAAGAGAATAACATTATTTAAGAGATCCCCAATATTATATTTCTAATCATGTATTTTCAGCCCCTAGTAAACCAGGCCTCTTACTAAAGACTACCTGAATTTTTAATTTTGTCTTTTAGAGGAGTACAACATTCTCTATAAGTCACACCAGGAAAATTCATTTTGGAAAACACACTAAATGAAACAGACTTTACTTTTAAAAAGATTCATTCCATAGTAAAGGAACCGAAATACTCCTTAGCCCTAAAACTGAAACACTTAGTGTAAGAAGAAAATGAATACTATCCCAAGTTCATGGATTTGGAGGTCATTGCATTTTAGTTCAAATCTCTTGCTTTTGTGGTTACCCAGTAAATTGGGAACTTGAGACTACCATTCATTTTCTATTTTCTTTGCTTTCTGTGACGTCTTAGTTCTGCACACATAGTTTTCCCTTATGAATAAGTGTCATTGATATTTATGTCTAACCCTTATCCATTTCTTACATAGGGCTCAATCACTTAAGTTTTTAAAATCTGTATACATGAACATTCCATATATTTTAGTTTTAAAAGCTTTCTGTATATGAGCGGATACTCCCAAAAAAAACAGAATTGTGCTGGGTGAAACAGAGATTTAGAAGTATGCATTTTCCTCCAACAGGCGAGCATTAAGCAACTCTCTCTGGATTAGTGCACCCAGTGGCATACCTTGGGAAGGTTCTCTCTGGTTACAGTGATTTTTTTTCCCCCTAAAAGCAGTTTACACTCGAACCTTATTTTTCTGTCATGGCTGATTTAAAAGAGCAGTATGTGGCTGTGAAAATTTTTTTCCTGCTCAGGAAAAATGCCACAGAAACTGTTGTGATATTGAACACAGCTTCCAAGGGCAACGCTATGGGTAAAGCTCAAATGGATGAGAGATTTCCTTATTTCAAAAAAAGATGAGATGCTGATTGTTGCCAAAACTCATTCTAGATGTGTCAGCTTCCTGAACAGATGAAAATGCTGACTCAGAGTGCATTTGAAGTCTGTTCTACCAGATCAGATTGTTCATCAAGCTTTCTATTTAGAGCTTCTGAAAAGATAGCACAACAGTGTGTGACACAAAAAGGCCTGATGAGAGACAGGCAGGGGACGTGTTTTGCCACCATGCAAATGTATCTGCTCACGCAGCCATTCAGTGCCCCAGTTTTTCAGCAAAGTCAGCATGTCTGTCTTGCCCCACACACCTTACTCACCTGACCTTGCTTGTGTTACTTCTTGTTTCAGGAAATGAAGAGGGACATGAAAGGACAGTGGTTTGACAATATAGAAGAGGTGAAGAAGGAAAAAAACAACAGCGAGGTGCTGTCAGCTATCTGATGAGTTTGATAACTGTTTCCAAGAATGAAACCATAGATTTGACAAATGTATTAATGTACTGGAGAGTACTTTGAAGGTGATATCCTTTTGGAAAGAAAATTTAAATAGCATATATGCTCCAGTTGAAGCTGACCTGAATATCTGCCAAGACACCTAATTTTACTACAAAACTACATTAAAATATGCTGAAAACTTGGCTTTTACTTGAGAATATACAGTCGATAGCTTCTGGGGGGGGGGGGAAATTCTGGGTTTTTTTAGTATCCCTCTCACATATGTATTATTTTCCTTACCTCAATAGTGTTGTAGTGGTATATCATTGACTAGATTAGTTATACTAGTATCATTAATTACTACCAAAACTTCCTATGGACATTACTTATATTATCCTGAAGAAGTTGCTATTGCTGCCTATAAAGCAGACCCGATATATGAATACATTTTTGAGCTCATACTTCATCATAAGCTCCAATCTAAGAACAGTTAATTCCTATGATGTCGCCCTGCTCAATACTTGAACTCATGAAGTGATCAATAGCAAAGTGTGGTATCCAGCCATGACCAGGAATAGCAGCTGGGATATTAAAGGCTTGTTTTAAAACAAGCAGCCTTCTAAGGGAGGTGTCAGCTAAATCCTCATGAAAGAAGCCTGTGGGAGCCAAGGATTTACATATTAAAGTCCCTGATTAGAGGGATTGTATTAGAGCTTCAATTCTAAGCACCTGGTTTGCAGAAGAAGTCTATGGATGACAAGGAAAGCCCAAAATCCTTTGCTTAATCTCTATTTGGAGTAATCCTCCACTGAACTCCCTCAGATCATTGGCCAGAGATGTGAATAGTCTTGCCCTCAAACAGTATATTGGGAAGTGCATTATCTCCACACCTGACAAGCTAAGAGAGAGAGGCAGTTTTCTTCCATAGCTTGCCTGGGTTCTTCCATGATGAATCATAGTGAGGGGCTTGTATTGTTTGGAGTCATTGTCCAATTGCCTTGGGGAGACCACAGGACCAATCTGGTGAGTCCTCTGTCTACCACAATGCATGTGTCCCATTACTGCTCTGGTAATCTCACCTGTAAGGATGGTGGGTTGATCTGCTGCCAACCATGCATGTGTGACACTTTTCCTCGACTTTTCTTGTCCTTTTAAAAGTTTTGCACATCAGCAAACCCTTGGACACCATTATGACATTGTGCTAATGGTCTTCCTCATCTGGATAATGTCTTTGCCTTGTCTTTGTCCCATTTAAAATTTTAATAAATGTTCTCTTTAAAAACATCTGTTATCACAGTGATGCCCACAAAAAAAACTCCATCTCTTTGTTATCTCCTTATTACACCATAACAAGGAGATAGCTGGAATGAGGTTGCCCAATTCCTATTTCTAGTCACCTTTGTAGTTACATGTTGTTACATGACCAAATTTCCACTACTGGAATGTAAAGGAGGAGATATGGGTAATGTCCATCTAGTTTGTTTGAAAGGAAATATCTTATAAAAGGATCTTATAAAAAGATTTAAAATATTAAAAATATTTTAAACAGGTCCCTATGAGGTGGAGATTACAGATATCTCAAATGTTGGACTTTTCCAAAATTATGTACAACTCCAACAACCCTGGTATCGATGAATGCTCTTCCCCTTAGAGTCCTCCTGCATGGCCGAAGGTTCCACAATTTACTATCATGTTTCTCATAGCTCACAAACTATCAAGGACATGATTTATGTTGTGGAGACTCGAGTCACATACTCTAGTAAAGTAGAGCCTCAGGATTAAGGTGGGATATGTCTTGAGTCTCCACTTTACTAGAATAGGAATCGAGTAAGTACCCTTAGTTTCTCTGGGGGGTATAGTCTACAAATTAGCTGTCACATTTGATATTTGTCTTTTAAAAATAACTAACTTGCTGTTCTAAGCTAGTTCCTTAATAGATAAATCACCAGTTTCCTGCTTAATTAAGAAAATCAGGAGGCTAGGGTTACAGATCCTGGTTAACATTTAAAGACTCAATCAATAGTTCTGTTAAACCTTTTGACAACATAAGACAAAACCCAAACTTTCGTCCTCAGGTGAGAGAATGCCTTCTACCTAGCCTTTTGACCTAAGAAGGTAAAGCCAGACTGTCACCAACAGAAAGATGCATCATTTGAGTTACACCCTGTAGTAAGAGGCAACAGAAGATCAGGAGCTGGCTGTGGAACAGACCATATTTTTCTCATGCTTAAGTTCAGGTTGAAGGTGAAGAAAAGCAAAACTGATCTACAGGCGACAAAGTAAAACCTGCAGCATATCACACCTAAATTTAGAGACCATTTCAAGAACAGATCTAATGAACAAAGATCTGAAGATGTGTGGGATGACATCAAGAGCATCATACACAAAGGAAGAAAAAGGTAATTAAGAGGGAGGAAAGAAGGGGAGAAAAAGATAAAAATATATGTCACGAAGGAGTCTAAAACTTGTTCTTGCGTGTGCAGTAGCTAAAGCAGATGGAAGAAATGATGAAATAAAAAGGCCAGGTAACTTCAAAAGAGGCTTGAGAAGACAAAGTAAAGCATGTTGTAAAATGTAGAAAATCGAGAGGGAATAAGCTCAACATTTCTTAAACTAAAATAGCTGAACAAGAAATTCAATCCATCATAATACTGATGGGTTCTATAAGCAAAATATTTAATAATGCCGGCAGTAACAAAAGAAAATGGAAAGGATATATAGAATTACTGTACCATAAGAACTGGTCAAATTTCAACCATTTCAAGAGGTCACATACGATTAATAACTAATAACACTAACAGAAGAAGCCCATGCTGCACTGTAGACATTAGTGAAAAACAAAATTCCAGCAATGAACAGAATACTCCAAGAAATATTTCAACAAACTGCTGAAGCACTAGAAGCACTCCCTTGTCTCTACCAAGAAATGTGGAAGACAGCAACTTAGCCAACCAACTGGGAGAGCTCTAGATTCCAAGGCGAGGTGACCCCACCAAAAAGAATGGAGACGCTATCGAACAATACGATTAATATCACATGCAAGTAAGATTTTACTAATGTTACTTTTAACATGTCTGCATCAGTCCATTGACAGAGATTTGGCAGAAAGTCCAGCAAGATTCAGAGGATATGGAATAAAGGACATCATTGCCAATGCCAGATGAATCTTGACCTAAAGCAGAGAATACCACAAAGATGTTGTGGCAATGTTTGATGTCAGTTTGAGGATTGGGAGTGTAGGGGTGGAGTTTAGCCTGTCAATCTGAAGATAGGCAATGAGACCTTTGTGTGGGCATGGATTTCTCCTGAGAATTCTGGGGGAAATCTGGCCATACTTCCCCCTTGGAGGTGAGAGACTTATGGCTCAGTCCCTTGGAGACGCTCTACTGACAAGACACAAGGCCAATTCTCTGTGAGACATCCTGGAGGAGAAACCATATGGGCTTACCCTGATGGAACCAGATCTCTGAAGCCAGAAAAGCCGTGTAGAGACTCCCTGCCAGCCCTGAGATGCTTCTCCAGCCACTGGATACACAAGACCCTGCACCTACTGGCCTGTGATTATTCTGGTGTTGCTGCATGTGCTTCATGATTCTCAAGAGGACTTATGGATTGGTATCAGACATATGGGCTAATATTGGACTTATGACCTTGAAATGGACTGGCTGGAATGTTTTCTTGATGAACAGTTGCTCTTCTATATAAACCTCTTCCTTATTCACAAATGCATGTTAATACATTTGTATCTGTAGACTAACATAGATGTTTATTTATGTTTTATTGAATTTGCCAAAGAATTTGACTGTGTGATGATAGCAAACTATGGATAACACTGTGAAGATTTGGCATTCCACACATACAGCTGTGTTCATGTGGAACGTGTACATAGGTTAACCTATGTACCACCGTCAATGCTCACGGAAGCAGCAGTCAAAAAAACCAAATGATGTACTATATTGTACAAATATGCTGCCCAAAAGCTCTTTGAAGTGTTGAAGAGCAAAGGTGTTACTTTGACGTCTTACGTACACTTGACCTGAGCCGTGGTATTTCCCATGGTCCCATATGCATGTGCAAACTGTGGACAACCAAAAATGAATTGGTGTATTTGAATTATAGCATTGATGAAGAATACTGAAGATACCATAAACTGCCAGAAGAACAACTATATCTGAATTTGGGGGAATAAAATCTGAATTCCCTTTCTTTAATAATTATAGTTATTAACAAGTCTTAAAACTGTGTGTTAAGTGAGGATTTACATTTCAGAGAATCAATTTTGTATTCAAGAATTCCCTTTAGAAGCAAAGAATGTAAAGTTTTATTTCACTTATTTTGGACATGTTTTCAGGAGGGACCAGTGCCTGGTCATGCTTGGTAAAATAGATACATAAAAAGAGGAAGATGCCCAATGAGATGGATTGACACAGTGGCTGCAACAAAGAACATAAGTATAACAACTCTGGGTAGGACTCTAAATTGGGCAGTGTTTTGTTCTATTGCACATAATGTTGCTACGAATCAGAACATAACAACACATCCGTGGAATCTGTGAATTTTATTTTATGTGGCAAAACCAACTTGGCATCTGTGATTAAATTAAGGACCTTGAGATAGGGAGATTATCCTTGGTCACCCAGGTGGCCCTAAATGTAATCACAAGTGCTCTTACAATAGGTAGAGGGAGGTGGATATGGCTACCAAGACAGAACACTGTGTTAAAATTGAAAGAAGACATTGGTTGGCTAGAGGTTGGTAGAACCCTTGAGATAATAGTCCTGAGTCACAGTTCAGGATGGGGAATGAACTCACTCCTATGGTTCAAATTTTAGGCAAACAATAAACAGATCTATACTGGGGGTAGCATTGCTAGAACAATAAGCATAGCTCAGGACAGTCAACCATTTGAGATCAAAAGGATAGCATTTATCCAAGGACAAAATTCTGAAGGGTGGGGGGAAAAGGAGGCATGGAAACAGGAAACAGAGGAGACAGAATAGGTGCTGGTATAGTGTGTGGATGGTATGAATACGATGAAACAAATACATGAAACTAAATATGTATGAATTATCAAATGAAAAATTGATCTGCTCTGTAAACCTTCACCAAGGTAACAATAAAAACGGGAGGGGGGGGGTTGAAGCAAGATGCAATTCTGCTGGTTTTGAAGATGGAAGTCAGGAGTCAAGCAATGCAAGTTTAGAAGCTGGCAACAACCAGGAAAAAGATGATCTGGAATGGTCTTGAGAGAAAGAATAGCCCTTCTGACACTTTGGGGGCTACGGAAACCCACTTTGGATTTCTTGCCTTCATAGTTATAAAAGGGTAAGTGGGTATTGTTTTAAGTCACTTTCTGGTAACATTTCTTACAGCACTCACAGGAAACACCTGCAGAAGATAGAAATGTATTCCCATGTTAACTTGAAAGACACTTTCAAGAAAACCTCATTTGAGAGTAAATGTCAATATAGAACCATGCTGATTATGCTTCCTATGGAAAGGATGCAGAGATAAAATCCTGTAGATCTCTAGCATTTACGAGAAGCAGAGAGGGAGCAAACAGAGAAGTGACAGAAGAGATGATGTCATCAAAACCAAGAGACCAAGGAGGACTGCTGAAGATGGAGGTGTGAGTGGTCCCACGCTGCTGCCTCCCAACAGCATCAGTCGCCAGGGAAACAACCAGAAATCAAGAGACTCCATTCAATGGAACTCTAGCAAGCAACTGGAGAGTTGTAGCAGGTCAGCAAGTGTCGACTTTTAAGTGATAGGAAAACTATATCTACTGCCGTGACCAGTCTGGTTAGATTAACAAGGAAAAGACAGATACTATAAAGAGATGCCAATAGAATTACTGGAGCTGAGGAATTATAATGAGCCAAATGAAAAATTCACTGGATTGGACTGGTGCGCAACAGTGGATATAAGTTTGCAGAAGGGTTCACAAGGTAGCACGGGGATTGAAAGTACCCAAGGAGCAAAAAGAAATGAGGTAAAATAAACATAAGAAAGATGCCATCTTGTCAACCAAAATATGTATTATTGAAATCCCAGGAAGACTTGTGAAGAATTAGGGGTCGAAGACCAAATAAGGACACAAGTCTACACATAAAAAACTTTATGGGGCTGAGCCCCGGTGGCGTAGTGGTTGTGCGCAGGACTGCGGCCCACTGGGATGGAGGTTCAATTCCAGCAGTGGGGCTGGGCCTCCTACTCCCACCACCGGAGAGCAGTGATGCCCCCCCCCAAAAAAAAAAAAAAGCTTTATGAATTCCAAGTTTGATAGGAAAATCCCAAAACAGCCACACCAGGACCCACTAAAATCAAACTTCCAAAAACCCAAGAGAAAGAGAATCCTGGAAAGTGAAAACAAGGGAGAAGCAAATTGTCACAGAGAAAAGAGAGCCTCAAAAAGATTCAGCACTGGGGCTGAACCCCGATAGTGTAGTGGTTGAGTGCGGGACTGTGGCCCGTTGGCTTGGTGGTTTAAATCCAGCAGCAGCAAGGCTGGGCCTCCCACTCCCACCAGAGGGCAGTGATCCGGCCCCCCCACCCCCCCCAAAAAAAAGATTCAGCACTGATTGTCCACAAAGAGCCCTTGCCAGCCAGAAGAGAGCGGGTAGTATACTTAAAATTCTGACAGAAAAGATGTTGCAGAGACAGTGAATTATTTAACGTGGTTCTTCTAGCCGGTTTCTTGTGTGTGTGTGTGTGTGTGTGTGTGTGTGTGTGTGTGTAAGGTGGGGTGTTATTGTTTGAAGTGAACTTGTTTGTCACAAGACTCCAAGTCCATTTCCATTTCACTTTTCTCCTTTTTTCTTTCAGCCACTCAGTCCACTGTTTAGGTTTGAGGACGAAGGAATCTAGCTGGTTTCTAACTCCCACCAAATGGCCTTTTTCTAGATGGGTCTCAGAAGAAGATGGGGGAAGATGCTGATAGATTCACCTGTGAGTAATTATGAACTGGATTCCCATCCTGTTGTGTATACAATGAGCCCTCTGGCAAGCAGGAGGAGGAATCTCATACCAGGAAGAGCTAAGAGCAGAGGGAGTCTTCTGGAATCTGACATCCCTGGGCAGTATACCTCCTGGATCCAGTTATAGCTCTACCAACCCAGGAGCAGCAACAGAACCAGGAGCCAGAGCATGGACTACAGGGACGAAGTCTCAACCCATGGGATGCAAGTAAAGCAGAGAGGGTTTGTGCAGGAAGCTGACTTTCAGAGGGCTGTGCCTCTGGGCACTTAATTTGGGAAGCTGGATATGCTGACTCATCGAGCCTGTGGGTTGAGGTTTACAGCACAATGGTAAGCCCCTTTGGAGCAGACCTGAAAGAACTTTTAACATGCCCTGAAAAGCTCAATCCTGAACATTTCTCACTGGCCTTACAAATCTTTAGATTCCTTCCTAAGCTCTTCATCATGAATTTTGTCTGTGAGTACTGCGTGGTCGTTGCAATGGATATGAAAACCCAGGGCAGAAAATAAGACAAACAGATGTGTTAACCAAAAATTATATATGCCCTAAAATTGTCCTTCAGGAATGAGTCCATGAAAAGAAGTTCTGGCACAAGCAGTGATGCGGATGAACCTTGAAGACACGATGTTGAGTGAAACTAGTCACACACAAAAGTCAAGATACTGTATGATTCGTTTAAAACAGGAGTAAGTAAAATGGTATGGCTACTTTGATTCCAGCTCATACCTGGACAAGTTTATTCCAAGCAGAGTGTGTTTAAGCATGTCTGCGATGACCTGAGACAAGTTCTAGGAGTAATAAACTTGTCTCATTAGTGTGTCTTCCCTGCCCCCAAAAGGTTCATCAAAGCAATAGTTTCTGAGGAAGAGGATCTGCCGGGTTAGTTCATTTCAAAGACAATGTAATAGAGATCTTTTTGATCCTAAAGAGGTAGTTTTCAAGGTTGCTACACTGTACCCTGACTGACTGGTCATCCCGAGACCATTCTGTAAGGGGATATTGCTTCACCTACACATAGGCTTTGAGTCCCCAATCTGTACTCTCCCTCATTTATAATAATTTTTAGTTCTTTAATGCCTGATACCTGATCTCCTCAATACCTGGTGGTCACACAGGCTGGTGTGCTTCCTTCATGTGGGCTTTGTTGTTTCTGAGCTAGATGGCCACTTATTTACCTTCAAGACTTTAAGACCCCAGACACAATATCTTTTGATAGTCAGGCACTATCAGCTTTCTTCACCACATTTGCTTATGCACACATTTGTCTTCAGCAATCATATCAGGAAGGTGGGCATGCAATGATATGATTTTTGTTCTCTGATGCCTGATAACTGATCCCTTTCACACCTCTTGGTCACACAGACTGGTGTGTTTCTTCCATTTGGGTTTCGTTGCTTCTGAGTTAGATGGCTGCTTGTTTACTTCCAAGCCTTTACATTTGTCTTCAGTGAGCATCATGGAATGCCAATTTAATATGCAACTTTCCTCTAGTTCTTAGTTGCCACCCTCCCACCCCCTGCATGATCCCAATTCTACTGTACAAATCCGGCTTGACCAGAGGATGTACACTGATACAGATAGGAAGCAGAAACCTGGGGAATCCAGGGCAGATGATCCATTCATGACCAGTGGTGAGAGTGGTGATAGCAGGAGGGTGGAGGGAAGGTGGAATAGAAAGGGGGAACTAATTATAAGGATCTACATGTCACCTCCTCTCTAGTGTACAGACAACAGGGAAGTAGGTGAAAGGGGACAGCATAGAGTGTAGGATATGACAAAATAATAATGATTTCTAAATTATCAAGTGTTCATGGGGGAAAGAGGAGTGGAGAGGGAGGGGAAATATGAGGTGCTGATACCAGGGACTTAAGTGGAAAGAAAATGTCTTCAGAATGTTGCTGGCAACATGTGCACCAATGTGCTTTGCATACAATGTATGGATGTATGTATGGATTGTGATGGGAGTTGTATGAGCCCCCAACAAAATGATTTTAAAAAGAGGTAGTTTTGATAGATTTTATAGAAGGACACAGGCAGATCATGGGGACTTATTAGGAAGAAGTTGTAAGAAAATTGAAAACTACATTGGTAAGAAAACGGTCAGGAATATTGCTCGGTAGACTATCTTTCCCCTCGCAACAATGCACCTCCTCAGCTAGGACTGGATTCGAAGATTGCCATTAGGAAACCTTAACTTACCGACCCCACAGCCTTGCTCACCTTTATTTCCCAACACTGATGAGAAACATGATTTGGGACTCACAGGGATGCCCAAATGGCTGTTTTGACATGGTGTAAACTGAAGAGGGCAGAGTTCTTCAGGGTCAGAGGGATGAAAATATTGCTTTTAGAAATGTGCAAGAAATAGATGGAAAATATGTTGAGAAACAATCGCTTCATATTTTCACTTTTTATCTAGCAGATTTTCTATTGTATTGCAGGTATTCTTGATTTCCTCTTGTAGATGAACAATCAAGACTAGGCAAATGCATCGTCAAAAGGCTAGAGCTCGGCCCCAGTGGAGTGGGTGCAATATGCACCCCGGCCAAGTCTGGAGATGTAGGAACACAATGCCATTGGGCCAGCAGAAACACCCAAGGTCACTCCAGGGCCTCAGCGGGACAGAAAAGAACTCCTTTCATGGTCAGCCCCTCTGATCCTCACTGCTCTCTGTACATGAAAGAGTTCCTTCAACTGAGATGGACTCCGGCCAGATGAGGTGCTCAGGACCTCAGACAATATCTAAGCTGGGGGAGATGCCCTCTAGGACTGGGCACCCTACCTTCTCATCCTTCCCCATCTTTCCCACTGGCTCCTTGACTTGCAGGCACTTCCAGCCCATCTCAGGTACCCTATTCCCTACAGTTTCTCCTTCACCTTTCTTTTCTTTTCTGTCCCTTCCCTTGTGGTTTTTTTTAAAAAATCATTTCTCTGCTTTCCTTTGAGCTTTTCTCCTGCTTCTCTTTTCCCTTCCCTTCTTTTACTTTTATCTGAGCTTTTTTCTTTACTACTGTATGTTCTCTTTTCTTTCTTCCTTCCTTAGTTTTGCTTTTTTTTCCACTTTTTTTTTATCTTGGCACAGTGAAGTATCATGTTCAGCTGCTAATTCAAGGTCAGCAATTTGAAACCATCAGCAGATGCATGAGAGAAAGACCAGCCTTTCTACACTTGTAAAGGGTTGCAGGGTCAGAACCCCCCTGGGCAGTCCCACACTGCTTTATAGAAGTTCGGATCAATGTGATGGTAGTGTGTTTGGTTTTGATTTTTTTTGTTTTTGTTGTTTGGGGCATCACTGCCCTCTGGTGGTGGGAGTAGGAGGCCCAACCTTTGCTCCTGTGGAGCTGCAATTGAACCTCCACCCTAGTGGGCCGCAGTCCCGCGCACAACTACTATGCCACCGGGGTTCATTCAGCATTATTTTCCTTTTAGTTACTAAATTCTTTTTCCTTGATGTGACTTCCCTGCTATCCCCTACTTATGGTCAATATTATTTTTCTATATTTTCTTTTTTCTCTCTCAGTCAATGCTACAAAATACTGAATGAACAGTTAATGCTAATTCAGCACAAACTATTCCAGAAACTTGAAAGTATAGGGTAATTTCCAACTCATCTCTGAGACCAGCATTAACCTGATGACAAAATTTGACAAAATGTATTGCTGATGTATCGCATGAACCTGTCTTTAACTATGCTACAAAACCAGCAGAGAACTGTATACCCACTCACATTCTCTATCATATCTACCAGTGTGTTAGTCGGGGTAAACTAGGGAAACAATGAACGACAATGGAAAAATGTGTAGGTAAAACACTAACAAAACAAAACAATATATTCAAGAGATAATCCATCATGACCAAGTAGTGTTTCTCCCAGGGAGGCAAAATTTGTTTAATATGAGGGGAAACATTGCAATTCTTCATTATTTTAATTAAATAACAATTCAAACTATGTGAGCACCTCAAAAGATATAGAAATACTATCTGATAAAATTTAACATACAGTCCTCATAAAACCATACCTGTATATATTAAGAATATAGTTAAATTCCTCAAACTGATAAAAGACATATACACAAAACCCTATGGTTAGCATCATACTTAATGATGATGACTTAATTATGTCTCCCTTAAATCAGAAACATGACAAGGGTTTCAGGTCACACTGCTTCTATTCAATCTTGCATGAGGTTCTGCCTTGTGAAGTAATGATAATAAAGCAAAATGTATTCAAATTGAAATGAAAAAGTAAAACCTGGAGATTAAGTTGTTAAACCTGGAGATTAAATGATTGCCTATGGAAAAAATGGATAAAATATACAAATGTGTTACTAGAAATAAGTATACTTAGGGAAGGGGAAGGGAGTGGAAAAATGAGGAGCTGATACCAAGGGCTCAAGTAGAAAGAAAATGCTTTGAGAATGACGGCAACATATGTACCAATGTGCTTGACACAATGGATGTATATATGGATTGTGATGAGTTATACAAGTCCCCAATAAAATGATTTTTTAAAAGCATACATAGAGATCTTATAAGATGTAAATCAATACAAGACATCTTCACATTTCTATATTAAAGCAATAGCTAATCAAGAAAATAACTTTTGTATTAAAGGAAATTTGCTATTCTTAGATGAAGAAATGAATTCCTCCCGCCCCTTACTCTGCCTACCACCTCTCCCACAATATTCCCCGGAGACTCTTATGCTACTTCTTGTTCTTGATCATCAGTCCTGGGCTTCACGTGCCAAAAACCAGAAAGACACATAGCAAAGATTCAAGAAGGCTACCCACAATGATAAAATATGACATTTTATTTTTTTCTGTTGTTTTACTCTTATGATTTTTTTTTTCTTATTTGGGTGTGTTGGGTTGTGCTTCTCTTTTTCCCCATCTTCACTGATAAGAGACAACATCTCTGCCCACACAAGTTACACACACTGGTACCACCTACAGTCTCACTTGTTGGGTAAGGGCCACTGTTAATTTCTTGATTATTGGAAGACAGCAGCCAACAGCAGCTAAACCTGTCTTTAACTATGCTACAAAAACAGCAGAGAACTGTATACCCACTCACATTCTCTATCATATCTATCAGTGTGTTAGTCGGGGTAAACTAGGGAAACAAATCCACAGAAACTCATATGTGTAAGAGTTTTAGATGAAAGGTGAGTGTACAATAAGAAAGCATCCCAACCCAGTGCTGTCCACGCCCATAAGTCCAACATTAGCCCAGATGTCCGACACCGAGCTACAAAGTCCTCTTCACCCCCACAAAACACACCACAATGCTGATGCAGCTGTCTGGAAGAGATCCATATGTATTTCCATTTCAAGGAAAGGCGACCCCAGAGAACACTCGTACTATTGAACAATACCATGGATGCCACATGCTAGTCAAATTTTGCTGAAGGACATCCAACAATGGCTGCAGCACTGACGGAGTTGCCAGAGGTTCAGGCCAGATGCGGAAGAGGAAGTAGAACAAGGGATATCATTGTTGACATCCGATGATCTCGGCTAGATGCAGAGGACTCCGGAAAGGTATTTACTTGTGTTTTATTGCCTATCCTAAGGCATTCAACTGTGTGGCCCATAACAGGCTATGGCTAGCCATGAGATGAACGGGAAACCCAGAACACCCCATTGCGCTCTTGCAGCTCTTGTGCCTGGAAGAAGAGGCAGTTGTGCAAATAGAACAAGGGCGCACAGCATTGTCTAAAACCAGGAAAGGTGTGTGTCAGAGTTGTATCCTCTCACCATACTTGTTCAATCTGTAATGCTGAGCAAATCATTAGAGAAACTTGCTGATATGAACAAGGGTGTGCTATCAAGATTGGAGGAAGGTGTATGAAGAGCCTGCAGTATGCAGATGATATAACCTTGGATGCTGAAAGTGAGGAGGACTTGAAAGAGGATGATGGAGAGAAAAGATCATAGCCTTCAGTATGCATTACAACTCAATGTAAAAAAAAAAATCAAAATCTTCACAACTGGACCAGTAGGTAATATCATGGTAAATGGGAAAAGGTTGAAATTGTCGGAGATTGTGTCTTGCTTGAATCCACAATTAATGCCCAGGAAGCAGCAGTCAACAGATCAAATGACACACTGCATGAGGTAAATCTGCTGTACAAGACCTCTTTAAAGAGTGGGAAAGCAAGGACGTTACTTTGAAGACAAATGTGTGCTTGACTGACCCATGGTATTTCCATTGCCTCATCTTCACGTGAAAGTTGGACATTGAGACCGATCAAAGAAGAAGGGTCTATTTGAATTATGCTGCTGAGGAAGAATATTGAAAGTACCATGGACTGCCAAAAGAAAAACAGATCTGTCTTGGAAGAAGTGCGGTCAAAATGCTCTTTTGAGGTAAGGATCATGGTACTTTACCTCCTTTTCTTTGGACATGTCAGGAGAGACCAGCCCCTGGAGAAGGTGGAAAAGAGGAAGCCCTTTGATGAGATGGATTGACAGTGCTGCATCAGTGAGCTCAAGCATATTGAGCTCACCTGAACAATTGGATAATTGTGGGAATTGCACAGGGCAGGGTTGTTTTTTCTGTTGTACATGGGGTCTCAATGAGTGGGAATGGACTTGAGGGCACCTCACAACAACAAACCTTCCTGAATAACATCACAAAGACAAGTGATTTACAAATAGGATTAGACTTACAAGCATAAAGTTCAAGATTTTCAATACATATATTTAGTGGGGACATAATTAAATCCTTAACAGTTGTTATATGGAAACATATCACAAAGGTTAAATTCCATCGCTGTAGACATTATTATGCTGGGTATTTTTTTATATATGATGCCATCAAGTGGACTCTGACTGATGGAGCCCTCTGACTGACACAACAAAACACTGCCAGGTCTATTGTAAGTCAAGCTCCACGGTAAAAAACAAAAAGAGATTGCCAGTCATCAATTTGATATCACAGGAATGGCAATGTTTTTTTCACTTATGCCTAAGGTCACCAAGAGTCAGAGCTTACTCAAAGGCATCAAAGGGCACTAACAATGACCTTTGATCACAAGGCATGACCGTCCAGAAGCACTCTATCATCAAAAGGGGAAAACAAACTGACAGGTCACAACCACAGAAGACCTGTGTATAATCTTTGCTGCACAGCGGCTGCCAATTGACAAGCTCTGATCTTATTTCTCAAAGATTTCATTGGTAATATGTTAATATTACCCACTTATCTTTGATATTAATGAGGTATGACAGTTTTCTAAAGCGACTGGCCCAGAGATTTGTAAAGCAAGTATAAAACCCAAACTGAGGTTGTGGGGGTTGGTGGGAAAAAAACACCCCAAACTGAATGCTGTCCAATCCATCCGGACTTGTAGAGACCCAAGAGGACAGAATAGCACTGCTCCCTGGGATCTCTACAGCTGTAACTCTTTAAGGGACCAGAAACTTCATCTTTCTCTGGTGGAATAGCTGGGGGTTTGAACCACTGTCCTTGGGATTAGCAGCCCAGAGCTTAATCGGCAATGCTAATATATTGAGAAAATAAAACAAAAATCTCAACCCATGGTAGCAGTTCATAC
This sequence comes from Nesogale talazaci, assembly GCA_004026705.1. NCBI lineage: Eukaryota > Metazoa > Chordata > Mammalia > Afrosoricida > Tenrecidae > Nesogale > Nesogale talazaci. Next base: position 10,562 of record PVJH01018396.1, on the reverse strand, counting down.
TGACTTATGATGACACGGGTACACTGAAATGTGCACTATTTCTAGCATATCACCTCTGATTGTCTATGTTTTAAATGGATTATTTACCAAAGATGTATAGTTACTTCCAAAGCAAAAACAAAAACGGAAACAACCCACCCCAAACAACTATGTTTTTAAAAGTTCATGGAAAAATGGGATTATATAATGCATTTTCACACAAATGTTTGCAGTCCTGTTATGTAAGTTTTCCTTTCTTGACTACAAAGAAACTCAAGTCTCTTTATTCTTCTCCAATGTTTGTTTGTTTCTCCCTGTGTACACTATGGTGTGTACCTAAGAACCAGGACCCTGACATCAAAGCTCGTGTTCTAAAGAAGCCTATCCCTGCATACATTTCACCTAAGCTCCACATCTGCCCACTGGTATCTTGTTGTTACCCAACAGGGTAATGAAATTGTGTTAGTCCAGGTAGACTAGAGGAACAAATTTCAAAGACACGCATATGGATATAAGGAATGGGTTTATATTCAAGAGGAACAGGACATTGAGAAAACATCCCAGCCCAGTCTAGTTCAAAGTCATAAGTCCGATATTAGCCCATATGCCCAAAATCAGTCTATAAAGTCTCCTTCTGACTCATGAAGTCACAGGTCAGTGGGTGCAGAGTCCCGGCACTGACAGAGGTCTCTCCATGGCTCCTCGCTTCCAGGGCTCAGGGTCCATTCACAGCATCCTTTAGTGGCAGAAGCAACTCATCGCTGGCAGAGGCCTCCATGTGGCAGCCCCAGTTTCAGAGGTCTGGCTCCATCAGGGCAAAGCTATGTGGTCTCTCCACTGGCTACTCCAGCCTCCCGGACGCTGCCATTCTGTGTTGCCTGTGATTAATCATCTCTGAGACTAACTCCCAACAACTGGGGAAGATAGCTTATCATTTTCACAAGGGAAATATTGCGAGATTTCCCAGAAGTCTCAGGAGAAAGCCATGCCCACATAGAGGCCTCATTGGCTACTCAATGGCTATCTCCAGATTAACAGTCTAGACACTTACCCCTACATCTCAATCATGAAGTTAACATAAGCACTTGACTGCCACAGACATAATGGAGAGAAACAACCTGTTCATCCACTTGTGCTTGATCATGCTTATTTTGATAAGGGAGGCAGATGCTAACATCCGCCAGGAGCATGATGGGGCTACCTTTAATCTTGCTGGGCTGCTGCTGTCGGAGAACATATTCTTTCTATGAGGGGATAAAACACTGAGTTGATATGAACATCATGACTGTATAACGTAAGCAAGTGTGAAAAGGGGGTGGGGTTGGTGCTAGAATTTATTCTGACAGTATTACGCACTAGAAAATATTAGACCAGTTACCTACATTTTCTGTGCATTAGTTTGCTCGTCTGTGAAAATTCACATCTGTACCTGAAAGTTATGACAGTCATAAGGCCTGGAGTTTTAGAATTTCCACACCACTCACTGTTCAAGTATTTGACAGTAATTATTGAGTGCAATAAATATTGCTCTAGGTGGACATTCAACCTTTCTAAAGAGTGAATTCATTACCTTCTCTTCCTCAAACTAGCTTTACTGCCTATGTTTTTCACAGTGGTCGCATTGCAATAATGTCTATCCAATTATCAAAAGCAGAAAGCTCTAGGAATCAACCTCAATTTTTCTCCAATTCATCAAAGTGCCGACTTCAGTGGTTATTTTCCACATTAGTTTTTCATACTGTGGTGATTTGTATGTTGTTTTCGGTACACCACCCCCCCAGTCAACATTCCACCTTTTTTTTTTCATTCTACCATTTCAAGAGGTAGCTTATGAACAAGAACGAATGATGCTGAAGAAAGAAGATCAAGCTGCACTGAAAGCATTAGCTCAAAAGAAGCCTCCAGGAATTGATAAGACACCAATTGAGACATTGCAACAAGTTGATAAAGCACTGGAAAACTCATTCATCTATGTAGGAAATTTGGAAGACAGTAATTTGATCAACCAACTGAAAGAGCTCCTTATTTGTGCCCATTTCAAAGAAAATGACCTAACAGCATGCTCAAATTATTGAACAATGTCATTGATATTAGATGCAAGTCAAATTTTGCTGAAGATTATCCAACAATGGTTACAGCAGCACAATGACAGGGAGCTGTCATATCATTACTGATGTCAGATGGATCCTGCCAAAAGCAGAGAACACCAGAAAGATGTCTGTGTTTTATTGAACATGTCAAAGGATTTGACTATGTGTATGACAATAAACTATGGATAATCATTAGAATAATGGAAATTTCAGAACACTTGATTGTGCTCACGTGGTACTTGTACATGGGTCAAGAGGCAGTTGTGCAATCAGAATAAGGAATACCGATGGGTTAATATCAGGAAAAGTGGGCTGAGACCCGGTGGCGTAGTGGTTGTCCATGGGATTGCGGCCCACTGGGTTGGAGGTTCAAATCCAGCAGCAGCTCTCCAGGAGCAAGGCTGGGCCTCCTACTCCCACCACCAGAGGGCAGTAATGTACAAAAACAAAACAAAGCAAAAAAATCAGGGAACGTATGTGTCAGTGTCCTATCCTCTCGCCAAACTTGTTCAATGTGTATGCTGAGGAAATCATTAGAGAATTTGGCTTATATGAAAAAACACGTGGCATCAGGATTTGAGGAAGGCTTATTAACAACCTGTGATGCATAGATAAAACATTTGTTGCTGAAAGTGAGAAGACTTGAAGCACTTGTTGAAGAAGATCAAGGATTGCTGCCTTTCAGGATGGATTACAAGCCAATGTAAGGACCCAAATCCTCAGAACTGGACTGAAAAGTAGTAACATCATGATAAATGGAGAAAAGGTGGAAGTTGTCAAGGATTTTGTCTCGCTTGAATCCACAATCATTACTCCCGGAAGCAGCAGTCGATAGATAAAAAGACGAGTTGCATTAAGTAAATATGCTGCACAAGACTTTTTTAGTGTATTTAAAAGCAAGGTTGTTACTTTGAGGACTAAGGCACGCCTGACCCACGCCATGGTATTCTCCATTGCATCACATGCGTGTGAAAGTTGGACACTGAATAAAGAAGACAGAAGAATCAATGCATTTAAACTGAAGTGCTGGAAAAGATTTTGAAAGCACCATGGATTGCTAATAGGACAAACAAGTTAGTCTTACAGGCCAGGATGGCAAAACTTCATCTCACATTCTTGGAACATGTTGGCAGGAGAGAACAGTTCCTGCAGAAGCACGTCTCGCTTGGTATGGTGGAGGGGCAACCCAAAAGAGGAAGGTCCTCAGCTAGATGAACTGAAACAGCAGCTGCAGTAATGGGCTTGGACAGAGGAACCATTGTGAGGCTGGAGAAGGAGCGTGCAACGTTTTGTTCTGCTTTGCAAAAGATCACCATGGAGCTAATTCACTGGCACTTCAGCATTACAACGACGATGACGACAACAATAACAGATGGCTATTTCTAGCTTCGGTTTCCCACCACTCGGCTGCATTCGGCATTACCATCCTCGTCTTTTTGACACTCCTTCCTTTGATGCTGGGGGTCCTGTGCATTCACCTCCTTTGTAGTTGTTATTAGGTGCAGTGGGATTGGTCCCAACTCCTGGTAAGCCCGTGTCCAGCAGAATGAACCACATTCCAGTTCTGCGCTACACTAACAAGCATTCTTTTGTTTGAACTCAGCAGAGCAGCTACTGTGTCAATCCATTTCGTCGAAGATCTTCTTCCATTTCTCAGCCCCCCTACTTGATTAAGCATGCTGTCCTTTTCCAGGGACTGGTCTCTCCTGACATGTCCAAAGGACATGAGACAAAGTCTCACCATCCTTGCCTCTAAGGAGCATTCTGGTCCTACGTCTTCCAAAATAGATTTATTTGTGCTCTCAGCAGTCCATGGAACTTTCAGTATCCTTCACCGACACCATAGTTCAAATGCATCTTCTTTATTCAATATACAACTTTCGCATTTATATGAGATTCAAAATACCAGGTATATTGTAGGACTCAAGATAACAACCTCCTCTTTCAACATGTTAAAGGGGTCTTGTGCAGCAGATTTACCCAATACGATGTGTCATTTGATCTCTTCACTGCTGCTTCCATGAGCATGGATCCGAGCAAAATGAAATTTTCCCACAACTCCAATCTTTTCTCTATCATATTACCTATTGGTCTAGTTGTAAGGATTTATATAATCCACACTGAAGACTGCAACCCTTGATCTTCATTAGCAAGTGCCTTAAGAACTCCTCACTCTTGGCAAGCAAGGTTGTGTCATCGGTGTATCGCCGGTTTTTCATAAGCCTGCTTCAAATTCTGACCCACATTCTTTTACCTATAGTTCAGCCCCTCAGAGTAATTGCTTAACATACAGATTGAATAAGTATGGTGAAAGGATATGACCCCAATGCACACTTTCCCTGTTTTTAAACCAGATAGTATTCCCTTGCTCTCTTTCCACACTGCCTCTTGATCCACGTTCATGTTCCATACAAACACAAAGAAGTGTACTGGGATTCCCCTTCTTTTCAGGACTATCCATAGTTGTTTTTTTTTTTTTTATGATCCGCATTGCCAAATACCTTTGCACAGTCAATTCAACTCAAGTATCTTTCCTGCATTTTCTGTTTTTCGCCAAGTTCCATAAATGGATGCGACAATGATATCCCTTGTCCCATATCTTTTTCCGCATTAGGCCTGAACCTCTGGCAACTCATCAATTTGCTGCTTATAACCCTTGTTGGGTTATCTTCAGCAAACTGTGACTCGCATCTGATAACCGTGACCCCATTCTTCAGTTTATGTATCTTGCTGATCTACCTTTCTTTGAAATGGGTACAAGCATGGATCCCTTCCAGGAAATTGGCCAAGTAGCCGTCTTCCAAATTTCTTGGTGTAGATGAGGGAGTGCTTCCAGGACCTCATCAGGTTGCTGCAACATTTCAACTGGTCTCCCATCCACTCCCGGGGCCTTTCCTTTGGCTAATGCTTTCAGTGCATCTTGGTCTTCTTCCTTCAGTTTTACTGGGTCCTGCTCACGTGCTACCTCTTGAAATGGTTGACTGCGGACCACTTCTTTTTGCCACAATGACTCTCTGTATTTGTTCCATCTTAATTTAGATCATTCAACTTTTTGCTTATGTAATTCAGCTTTCGCTTCATATTGTAATTCAAGGCCTGAATTCTGCCTTGAGATCTTTCAGTTTCAGATATGCTGAGAGTGTTTGGGGTTTTTCCAGCTGTCGGTCAGTGCACACTTCATTATAATATTTTTCTTTGTCTTCTCGAGCTGCTCATTGATGTTTAATGTTCCATTTTTGGACTTCATTGTTTCTTCTATGTGCCTTAGCTCTTCAATAATTAAAAGCATCTTTCACAGTCTCTTCTGGCATTCACTTTGATTTTTTTCCTTTCTGTCTTTTTAATGACCTTTACTTTCTTTATGTATGATGTTCTTGGTAATTATTGAAATACAATCAAATTTAGGTAGGATTTACTCAAGGTCATATTTGGGCTTTGGTGGACTTAATTTTTCTTCTTCAACTCCAACCTGCACTTACATATGAGCAATTGATAGTCTGCTCCACAGTTGCTCCCTAGTATGGTTTTAAATTTCATTAAATTTCTCCATCGGCTCTTCCCATGAATGTAGTTAATTTGATTCCTATGTATTCCACCTGGAGAAGTCTCTGTGTATAGTTGCCTTTTGTGTTGCTGAAACAAAGTATTCTTGATAAAGATGTCTTTGGTCCTGCAAAATTCTATCATGTGATCCCTTGCTTCATTTCTATCACCAGGGCCATGTTTTCCAACTATTGTCCCTTCCTCTTTGTTTCTAGTTTTTGCATTCCAATCAACAATAACAATCAGTGCATCTTCTTTTTTTTGTTTTTTTTTGGGGCATCACTGCTCTCCGGTGGTGGTAGTAGTAGGCCCAGCCTTGCTCCTGGAGATCTGCTGCTGGATTTGAACCTCCAACCCAGTGGGCCGCAGTCCTGCGCACAACCACTACGCCACCGGAGCTCAGCCCTTTTTATTTGTTTGTTTGTTTTTGATCAGTGCATCTTGATTGATTGTTTAATCAATTTATTACTGGAGATGTTGGTAGAAATCTTCAATAGCTTCATCACAAGCTTTCATGGTTGATGCATAAATTTGAATAAGAGCACTATTGCTTGGTTTCATTGAATGTAGAGAGATATAATCCTATGACAGATAGCATTGTACTTCAAGATACACCTGGAGGTGTCCTTTTTGATGATGAATGCAATGCCACACCTATTGATTGTGTATGCCTAGCATGGTAAACCATATGATTTTCTGATTCAAAATGGCAAAACACCAGCCCATTTCAGCTAATACATATAATATTGATCTTTATGTTTCATTGCATTTAAAAAAAATAAATCATTTTATTGGGTGCTGAAACAACCCTTATCATCATTGCATTTTTTTTGGGGGGGGGGCATCACTGCCCTATGGTGATGGGAGTAGGAGGCCCAGCCTTTTCTCCTGTGGAGCTGCTGCTGGAATTGAACCTTCAACCCAGTGGGCCGCAGTCTCGCACACAACCACTACGCCAGGGCTCAGGCATCATTGCATTTTTAATGACTTTCAATTTCCTAGATTCATATATTTCAAGTTCCAGTTATGAGTAGACGTTTGGAGCTGTTTCTTCTCATTTTGAGTCATGCTCCATTAACATATAAAAGTCCAGAAGACTCTATCCACAGAGGCTTTACTCCACTCATGTCATTATGGTTGAGTCTACTTTGAAAAGACAGCTCTTCTTTAGTCAGATTTTGAGTGCCTCCTGAACTTAGGGGATCTTCTTCTGGCACTATTTACAACAATGCTTTGCTTCTAGTCATTAAGTTTTCAGCAAATGACAATGTTTCTTGTTTTTTATTTTTTTATTTTTTGGCATCACTGCCTCCAGAGGTGGTGGGCACTACCCAGTGCCGTTCCTGAGAGATGCCGCTGGATTTGAACCGCCAAGCTGATGGGTCGCAGTCCCACACTCAACCACTTACGCCACGGGGCTCAGCCCAAACTGAAGCAATTTTTTGTTTGTTTGTTTGTTTTTTGGGCGGGGCATCACTGCCCTCTGGTGGTGGGAGTAGGAGGCCCAGCCTTTGCTCCTGTGGAAACGGCGCTGGAATTGAACCTCCATCCCAGTGGGCCGCAGTCCCGGGCACAACCGCTACGCCACCAGGGCTCAGCCCAAATGACAATGTTTCAATGCTATTCGCAGTGTTGTCAGTGGCTAGTCCCCCTGAAGTACACAGCCTATTGTTCTTAGTATGGAAACTCTGCCGAAACCTGCCCGCTTTGAATGACCCTCCAGGCATTTGAAAAACAATGAACATAGCCTTCAGTAGCACGCATGCCACCACAGTAGAGCACAATGAAAGATCTGACCGCCAACATTTCTACTTGGATATCTATTAATCATCTCATGATCTCATCCAAAAAGGAATCCTTGATGTTTCTCAAACTTTCTCCTACCCACAGTGAGAATTCCATTCTACTGCTTGCTCAGGCCAAATCTCTGAAGCCATTCTTCTCTTCCCTCCTTCTCTCATACTTAGACCAGAGGACCTTAGGTCTCTAACCTTTCAATATCACTAGTAACTTACCACCCCGTTGCTACCATGCTGGTCTAGCACCTAGCATTTCTTGTTCAGATGATAGCCAGAGTCTCCCAATTGGTCTATCTGCTCCCCCTTTTCATATAACATCCAAAATGAACCTTTTATATGTACCACCTCACCAATAACTTGGGCTTTTCCAACTACCTTTCTTAGATTTACCTAAGATGCCAGATTAAATATATTTACCAACGGTTTACTTAGGTCATCTCTGCGCCCTCTATCTAATGGTAAAAATGAATGCACTTTAAGTTAAAACTAATTATTAAAATACTCTTTCCCCCAATGATAGATGCTTAATGCTGCTACTTTTGAGCACGTCTATTCAGAGAGCACATCAAAGAGAAAATTAGTTAAAAACAGACACCCACTACAAGCTAGGAACAGCCACACAGGAAGGAAGCCTCCCTCCTCAGAAAGGCCTCAAAAAAGATCAGATGTATCAAAGACACAAAATGTACACAAAAATACAAAGGTTCTGAGAACACACGCATGTAGGAAAGTTGTAGACAAAAATCCGTGTTGAAACTGCCTAATTGTTTCACTTTCATCTTAAAATCACCTACTTGCTGCTTTTTGTGTATTGCCTAACTTTTTGTGTTGTCTCTTTTTAAAACACAAAGGCATTGACCTTTCAGTTTCAGGGTTGGGAATTGTGCTACGTCAGCGAGCGCAGTACTTGAAAACCAAGACAGCCTGGAAGAGTGCTTGGCACATCTTATTGCTCAATAAGTATTACTGAGTAACCCAAGACACAAAATTAACTTCATATGTTTAACACCTTTTTTAATGAACAACCACTGTGAAACTATCATTTTTTATAACTGCTGACTAAATTCTCCTTTTCATTTTAGTGGGAGAGAAAATTGAGGAGCAAGAGCAACTAGAACCTGAGTTATCTAAACAGGGCGGCACCAAACCGCCAACCTAAATGAGAATAGATGACTCAGGGGAGACGATGGTTCCTGTTTACCTTTGCCAATTATCACTTCAGATGTCTGCTCTTCTTTTACATAAGGATCAGGACATCACCTATTTATAGGGTAAGGAGCCCTGATGGCTGACCAGGAAGCTTTGGATTGCTTACTGGTGATTCAAGCCCATCAACCCCTGTGGGGGGAAAAGGTGAGATTGTTTGTTCTTGTTCAGTTCAGTCTTGGAAACCCCATCCAGGGATGCCATTGGTCAGGATCCACAGGGTGGCAGTGGGTTAAACATTGTACTGCTAACCTCAATATGGGTGGTTCAAACCCACTCGCTGCTCACAGGAGAAAGGTGAGGCTGTTCTGCGGTGGGGGAGGAGGTACAGCCTCAGAAAGGCCAATGTAGTTGATAGGCACCAGAATCCACTGGATGGCTGTGGGGTGTATTTATAAGGTTGTTGTGAGGGTTAAATGAGAATATACACACTGTCCTTAGGGTGTCCTTAGGGTGCTTATCATGGAACCTGTTAACTGCAGTTAATCATTTTGATCGCATAATCTCACTGCATAAATCTATCCAAAGCAGCTATCTAGTCAGACTGATTGGTATCTAATTTACTGCTTCAGTTGGGCTCCAATCCATTTGGAAAATCCACTGTAGCAAACACTCTTAAGAACAGCTAACAGTAAGGCAATTTCTGGATCAAAAAACCCCAAGCTGCTACTAGTGTAAATGGAACTTTATAATCTTACTACGAGTTGTGTAGATGGGACTTCATAATCTTACCGCAAGTCACTGGAGGGCAAGGTCCAAGTCTTACTGAATTACATAACATTACGTAACCCTTACCAGTCGAATGCCCGGCACACAACAGCCCGGGTTTAACGAGCAGCACGAGGCGACCCCCTGACCAGCATTTCAGGCCATCAGGCCTAGAGCACACCTGTAAGGACCGAGTGAGAACCCGGCTAAAAGAGTCCCTCTCAAGTGTCCTGGCCGACGCAGGCGCAGGCGCAGAAGGAAGCGCGTGGGCCCCGGGGAGCCCGGCGCGGGCGGCGTCCAGGGCGCCCTCTGGCGGCAGCCGCGCCCGCGCCGGAGCGCCTTCCGCCGGCAGAGCGCGCCGGGCCGCGCAGGGCGGAGCTTCGGCCGGTCCCATGGAGCGCCCAGGGGCCGCGGGCCGCGATGGCAGCCTGCCGGGCTTCCTGCTTGCGGTGCAGACGAAGTTCCGAAACGAGGCGACCCGGGCGCGGGTGGACGAGCAGGACCTGAAGCAGTGGGGCCTGACAGGTCAATGGGCCCGGGCGAACTTTCCGCTGGGTCGGGACCCGCTTCTCGGCGCTCCGGAAGCGCTGCGTCAGGGACGGTCCCGCGCGCGGGGCGCTCGCCGCCGCGGTCCGGACTCGCTCCCGAGCCCGGGGATGGGGTGCGCGGAGAGGAAGCCCCGCACGCCGGCGGCGGGGGTGGGGGCGGGGAGGGGGCATAGGGCCGTCTCCCTCTCGCACGCCGGGCGCGCAGCCCGAGGGAGGAGGGGGCGGAGGGGCCGGCGTGGCCCGCGGGCGGAGGGCGGGTCCCTGCGGGCAGCGCGCGCGGCGCGGCGAGGCACGTTCAGGCGGCACCCCCCCCCGCCCCCCGGGAAGGAACGGCCTTTGTGGGGGGTGGTTGGCGCCGGGCGGGCCTGGAGCTTTTCATTGGCTGCGTCCGCCCAACTCTGCCACCTCGTCGCCCAGTTTCGGTTTGTGTTCGCCGGGCGCGGGGCGTGCGCCCCCCGCGCTCACCACCGTCTCGCCCCGGGCTGCGCTTTGAAGTGGGCAGGTGGGGAGTGTGTGTCCGTCCCGGGGCACTCTCCACCCCTGGACGGCGCATCGCGGCGTGTCTCTCTCTCTCTCTCTCTCTCTCTCTCTCTCTCTCTCTCTCTCTCTCGCCGCCCCCCGCACCCCCCGCAAGCCTACAGGCTTCCAGGCCGACCGACTCCATCCCGATCTGGCCACCTCACCGCCTC